>JASTWL010000497.1:0-132041 GCA_035220575.1 Temnothorax rugatulus | reverse complement strand
TATGGAAATGGATGAGAGGGGGGGATCCCGTTTGCCTACATTCCCGATTGCCAACAGCTTCGTTTGCCCACAACATTTTGCCTACAGCTTCGATTGCCGACATTCCCGATTGCCTACAGAGCGATTGCCTACAAGCATTATTGCGCACATGTAATAGTTAAAAATACGAACGCACGTTTGCGCACATGGCCAAACACATTGCACACATGACATTATTGCGCACATACACATTGCACACATAATATTATTGCGCACATAAAATAAGAAAATCATATTAGCACATTGCACACATAACGATTGCGTACATACACTTTGCACACATAACATTATTGCGCATATACACTTTGCACACATGACATTATTGCGCACATACACATTGCACACATAATATTATTGCGCACATAAAATAAGAAAATTATTTTAACACATTGTACACATAACGTTATTGCACACATACACTTTGCACACATAACATTATTGCGCACATACACTTTGCACACATGACATTATTGCGCACATACACATTGCACACATAAAATTATTGCACACATAAAATAAGAAAATCATATTAGCACATTGCACACATAACGTATTGCGCACATACACTTTGCACACATGACGTTATTGCGTCCGAGTTTCGGTTTAAGCCAATCAACTTGCAGCTCTTACAGAAAAGCAGCAGTTTCATTGGCTTAAACCGAAACTCGGACGCAATTCTAGCATCGTGGACACAAGGCTTAAGAGGCAGCGTGGGAACATAATGGTGCAGACATAAGCCTCAATTGTAAGGCTAACTTCTATAAAACTGAATATGAATACGGGCTTTATAAATTATAAGTTACAAAGCGAGGTTCACGTGCATGGGGGGGTGCAGGGGGGGGCGAAGCCCCCCCGCTCACGCTTAAAGCGAAATACATTGCCTACTCGGGCACGCCGAAGGCGTGTC
Source organism: Temnothorax rugatulus (assembly GCA_035220575.1). Taxonomy (NCBI): domain Eukaryota; kingdom Metazoa; phylum Arthropoda; class Insecta; order Hymenoptera; family Formicidae; genus Temnothorax; species Temnothorax rugatulus. The sequence continues at coordinate 131,095 of JASTWL010000497.1, read as the reverse complement.
CATGGGGGGGGGGTGCGGGGGGGAGGCGAAGCCCCCCCCTGCCCACCCATCAACCCAACCCACACCGCCCAGTGCGCAGGGGGGGTGCAGGGGGGGGCGGGAGCCCCCCCCGCCCACACCTCTAGGTTTACTCACACAATGGGGGGGGGTGCAGGGGGGGCGAAGCCCCCCCCGCCCACGCATGTACTTTGATATGTTATATAAGATATGTTCACCATTGAAAGCTAATTGTAAGTGATATGCATTATAAGTATACATACGTTTCAAATTCGCGCACTTTTGCATGCGCGTGCGGCCACTGAGCATGCGCAACGAAATCGGTGAGGAAGCCACTATTCTTCAGATTTACCATTTTTCGCATTTCTTATTTTATGTGCGCAATAATATTATGTGTGCAATGTGTATGTGTGCAATACGTTATGTGTGCAATGTGCTAATATGATTTCCTTATTTTATGTGCGCAATAATATTATGTGTGCAATGTGTATGTGCGCAATAATGTCATGTGTGCAAAGTGTATGTGCGCAATAATGTTATGTGTGCAAAGTGTATGTGTGCAATAACGTTATGTGTACAATGTGTTAAAATAATTTTCTTATTTTATGTGCGCAATAATATTATGTGTGCAATGTGTATGTGCGCAATAATGTCATGTGTGCAAAGTGTATATGCGCAATAATGTTATGTGTGCAAAGTGTATGTGCGCAATACGTTATGTGTGCAATGTGCTAATATGATTTTCTTATTTTATGTGCGCAATAATGTCATGTGTGCAAAGTGTATGTGCGCAATAATGTTATGTGTGCAAAGTGTATGTGTGCAATACGTTATGTGTGCAATGTGCTAATATGATTTTCTTATTTTATGTGCGCAATAATGTCATGTGTGCAAAGTGTATGTGCGCAATAATGTTATGTGTGCAAAGTGTATGTGCGCAATAATATTATGTGTGCAATGTGTATGTGCGCAATAATGTCATGTGTGCAATGTGTTTGGCCATGTGCGCAAACGTACGTTCGTATTTCTAACTATTACATGTGCGCAATAATGCTTGTAGGCAATCGCTCTGTAGGCAATCGGGAATGTCGGCAATCGAAGCTGTAGGCAAAATGTTGTGGGCAAACGAAGCTGTTGGCAATCGGGAATGTAGGTAAACGGAGCCCTCTCGGATGAGAGCAGATGGGTCAAGAAATGTTGGATGGAGAAAGAGAAAAACAAATGGAAAGACAGATATGGTAAAGAGAGAGAAAAGTACTATAATAGAAACGGGTGGGGGGTGGAAGCAGTCGAGTCGTTAAGGAGAGAAGGGAGGAACTTAGGGGAAGAGATTAAATTAAGGGACTGGGAGATACAGAGGCAAGTGGAAGAGAATAATATAATAGAGTCAAAGTATAACAGGAAGTATAAAGAGTTAGAGAGAGATGGAAATAGACCGGAATATCTAAGGAGGGCAAACATAGATAAACAGACCGAAGGGGATAGTATCAGAGCCCTGATAAATCTGAGATGCGGTAACATGGAATCGGAGAACATGTATTGGTGGGGGGAAGAGAAAAAAATGTGTTTGTTCTGCAAGGAAGGAAGGGATAATTTGAAGCACTATGTGGAGGAGTGCAGCAGTATAAAGAACCGGTTTATAGAACTAGGGTGGGATAACAGGAAAAGAATAGATAGACTATGGAACGATAAACTAGATACAACCAAAGAAAAAATATTAAGGAAATTATATAGGGATAGGAAAAAGATAGATAGCGGAGACGAGAAAAGATAGGCGAGAGCAGTAGTGACAAATAATGGCGAGCTTTAGCGTGAGGAATGATCCCGTCAAAATTATTGTGATTGACGGGCGATGTGTGGATAAATAAGTGTGTTAAGGAACGTATTGTAAATCAAGCCCACTTCTTGGCAGCAGCCGAAGTTAAAAAATATTATTATTATATTAGTTTTTCATAATTGTAAAGGAAAAAATTTTATTACATTCTATTACACTATTCTATTCACAATTCTATTACAAATAAAATATTAAATTTATTTAATAATTAAATTTATTTGATGATACACATTGCAAACTTTTGTTATTCAAAGTAATACAATTTTAAAAAATTACAACATTGTAATTTAATATAAATAATGCTATTAAAAAATTAACTTTTAATTTAACTTAAATTAATTTAATCTTAACGTAGTTTTCAGAACGGAAGAATCCTCACAAAGGTATTAAATTGGAGCAAGCTAAAGTTTGAGGACTGCACTAACATGCATACGGATAAGTATTATTTAATAAACACAAACAAACCTAATTTAACTCCTCGCTAAATGCTGAACAGTAGTTAAATGCGACTGTGATACTTGTAATACAATATCTATTACATCATGTTATTTGTATAATTGCAGGTAATTGATGACATTTTTTATGTTCTTTGGAACGTTAATGACACGAAAATACCTCTTCAAAACCCGGTAGAAATTTTTTTATATAAAACTAAATATATATAAATATATATAAATATATATAAATATATATATATATATAAATGTATATAAATATATATAAATGTATATAAATATATATTTGTCAAATGGTCGGTACCGGGACATCTCCTACTATCTAATGGCATTTTCCGAGACATTTGGTGGATTCCAGGTCTGACCTGGAAACATAAGTTGCTTTCCATTTACATCGAAACTCAGATAATTCTCACTTGCGACGTCATTCTGTCTTTATTATTCATTAGTTACCAAAAAGGATAGAACGACGTCACAAGTGAGATTTATCTGAGTTTTGATGTAAATGGAAAGCACCTATAATATGTCTAATGATATTTTCCAGGACAGTCTTGGAAAAAATGTATACATATACGAATTATGTACACTCAAATGTATATGTACAAAAGATTGTCCTGGAAACTAACGTTAGACCATAAAATGGTACATACCATTAGACCATAAATGGTACATATAATAGTATAACTCGCAACTGTATAATTTTACATTATTTACGAAAATTTGTTTATGTCCTGGAAACTAACGTTAGGCCATAATTTATTACATGTCAGTTTTTGCTTATTTACGTATATTCGGCGCGTTTAATATACATTTTAACGTTAGAGAACGGGGTAAGATAATGTGAGTTTACGGTATTCCGCACACGTCCACCCGCAAGTGAATAATTTCACATTTACAAAAATGTGCTTGTACCCCGAAATTTGAGGTTATGTCATACAAGTGTACATATCAATTTTTGATAACTTCCGTACATTCAACGGGTTTAAAGTACTTCTTAACATTTGAAAACGCGATATGGAAACATAAGTTTACGTTATTTCACACGCATCGTCCCCCAAATTAATAATTTTACATCATTTGCGAAAAATTGATCGTGTCCTGGAAACTAACATCGAGCCGTAAAGTGAAATATAGCAGTTTTTTCTTATTTATGCACATTCAATAATGAGTTTAACATACTTCTTAACATTTGCAAACGGGGTAAGACGTACAATATGAGTTTTCGGTATTCCACAAACATTAACTCGCAATTTATAACGTATAATTTAACATTATTTACAAAAATTTGTTTATGGCCTGGAAACTAACGTTAGGCTAATGATATGGCAACTTTTCCTTACTTTCTAACAACTTAACAAGTTTAATAAACTCATAAACACTTAAAAATACCGTCAAGCTGTGTTATCGTAAGTTACAGGACAAAATCATGTAGTGCATGTCGTTGGAAAAAATGATTAGAAGAGGAACGTAATTTCTATGTATGAAGTCTAAATGTCATTCAACAAAATCATAAATGGTTATCAGTATATTTATCCATACATCACAAAATTGATTAGCAGTTACTTGGAAAAGACTTAGAATAAATGATACCAGAAACGCGTTGTTTAGTTAAATGATTAAATTCTTGTTTAAAAATATTTGTTTGTGTCCTGGAAGCTACCGTTGGGCTATAAAATGTACATATTTGCTTATTTACGTATATTCAACGGGTTTAATATACTTTTTTACATTGGAAAACATGGTAAGGAAATGTGCGAGTTTAAGGCATTCCGCAAACGTTAACCCGCAAGTGAATAATTTCACATTATTTATGAAAAATTTTTATGTCCTGGAAACTAACGTTAGGCCATAATTTATTACATGTCAGTTCTTGCTTATTTACGTATATTCAGCGCGTTTAATATACATTTTAACGTTTGAGAACGTGGTAAGAGAATGTGAGTTTACGGTATTCCACACACGTCAACCCGATTCCGCAGACGTTAACCCGCAAGTGAATAATTTCACATTATTTATGAAAAATTTTTATGTCCTGGAAACTAACGTTAGGCCATAATTTATTACATGTCAGTTTTTGCTTATTTATGTATATTCGGCGCGTTTAATATACATTTTAACGTTTGAGAACGGGGTAAGATAATGTGAGTTTACGGTATTCCGCACACGTCCACCCGCAAGTGAATAATTTCACATTTACAAAAATGTGCTTGTACCCCGAAATTTGAGGTTATGTCATACAAGTGTACATATCAATTTTTGATAACTTCCGTACATTCAACGGGTTTAAAGTACTTCTTAACATTTGAAAACGCGATATGGAAACATAAGTTTACGTTATTTCACACGCATCGTCCCCCAAATTAATAATTTTACATTATTTGCGAAAAATTGATCGTGTCCTGGAAACTAACATCGAGCCGTAAAGTGAAATATAGCAGTTTTTTCTTATTTATGCACATTCAATAATGAGTTTAACATACTTCTTAATATTTGCAAACGGGGTAAGACGTACAATATGAGTTTTCGGTATTCCACAAACATTAACTCGCAATTTATAACGTATAATTTAACATTATTTACAAAAATTTGTTTATGGCCTGGAAACTAACGTTAGGCTAATGATATGGCAACTTTTCCTTACTTTCTAACAACTTAACAAGTTTAATAAACTCATAAACACTTAAAAATACCGTCAAGCTGTGTTATCGTAAGTTACAGGACAAAATCATGTAGTGCATGTCGTTGGAAAAAATGATTAGAAGAGGAATGTAATTTCTATGTATGAAGTCTAAATGTCATTCAACAAAATCATAAATGGTTATCAGTATATTTATCCATACATCACAAAATTGATTAGCAGTTACTTGGCAAAGACTTAGAATAAATGATACCAGAAACGCGTTGTTTAGTTAAATGATTAAATTCTTGTTTAAAAATATTTGTTTGTGTCCTGGAAGCTACCGTTGGGCTATAAAATGTACATATTTGCTTATTTACGTATATTCAACGGGTTTAATATACTTTTTTACATTGGAAAGCATGGTAAGGAAATGTGCGAGTTTAAGGCATTCCGCAGACGTTAACCCGCAAGTGAATAATTTCACATTATTTATGAAAAATTTTTATGTCCTGGAAACTAACGTTAGGCCATAATTTATTACATGTCAGTTTTTGCTTATTTACGTATATTCAGCGCGTTTAATATACATTTTAACGTTTGAGAACGTGATAAGAGAATGTGAGTTTACGGTATTCCACACACGTCAACCCGATTCCGCAGACGTTAACCCGCAAGTGAATAATTTCACATTATTTATGAAAAATTTTTATGTCCTGGAAACTAACGTTAGGCCATAATTTATTACATGTCAGTTTTTGCTTATTTACGTATATTCAGCGCGTTTAATATACATTTTAACGTCTGAGAACGTGGTAAAAGAATGTGAGTTTACGGTATTCCACACACGTCAACCCGCAAGTGAATAATTTCGTATTTACAAAAATGTGCTTGTACCCCGAAATTTGAGGTTATGTCATAGAACTGTACATATCAATTTTTGATAACTTCCGTACATTTAAGGAGTTTAAAATACTTCTTGGCACTTAAGAACGTGGTATGGAAACATAAGTTACGGTATTTTGTAAACCCGCAAGTCAGTAATTTTACGTTATGGCCAAAAATTGTTCGTGTCTTGGAAACTAACGCACCATAAAATGGTGCATGTTTTGGAATCTACCATAAAGTATATATAACATGTCTTGGAATCTACCATAAAGTATATATTTTTTCCAAGCCAGTCCTGGAAACATTATTGTAACATTACTGTCCTGGAATATACCATTACGAAAGTGTCCTGGAAAACATTATTTTCCAATATCTCAAACAGTAATTGGTTGATTTAATTTTCCTTTGTAGAATAGAACCAGGGTGTTAGGGCGCATTGAGAAATATAAAAAAAAATAGGATGTCCCGGAACCGACCATTTGACAAAGATATATATATATATATATATATATATATATATATATATCAGATATGGGCAAATTTGTAATTGGCTATTACCGAATTACAAATGCTCAAAACAATTAATAATTAAATGGGATTTAATTACACATTATTTTGAACATTTGTAATTAAACATCATTGAATTACTCATTGGTTTGAGCATTTGTAATTAAACATCATTGAATTACTCATTTGTTTGAGCATTTGTAATTAAACATCATTGAATTACTCATTTGTTTGAGCATTTGTAACGGTTGTTCAAAGTAATTGATGATCAAAGTAATTAAATTACATTCACGGAATTTAATTACATTTATGTAATTTATTTATATTTACATAATTCAATTACATTCATGTAATTTAATTACATTCGTGTAATTTAATTACATTCGTGTAATTTAATTACATTCGTGTAATTTCTATTTGAATTAAGTTAATGACAAAGAGAACGTGAGAGTGTACATAAAATGCAAGAAAACTTATTTTGTCCACGTCAAGCAAAGGTCAATTTTTGGCTTGAGTCTTTTCCAAGTCCCCTCCCCGCCCCCGCCACATTAGTTCTAGCTACCATCGCGAGAGTTTTGTCTAAAGATGCTTTGTTAGGATGACGTCTCATAGCATAGCACAACATATTTTCCGCGTAAGTGTAGCGATACATGACGGTCATAGTCGTGGACACAAGTAATGCGGGGTCTACAATGCGAGTCATGGTCGTAGGTCGTAGGAAACTGACCAATCACAGTCGATTATTTTTCTCAAATTTGATTGCGATTGGTCAATTTCTTGCGACTTATAGCTTACGACTCGCTTTGTAGACCCTGTATAACGCATAAGCTTTAGCATATTTCTGACTGACTGTCAGAATATGCCAAAGATTGTGCGTTACTCACGTCCATGATTATGATTGTCGTATATCGCTACACCATGTTATGTCCTTTGACCCTAACATATCGCGTAATCAATCAGAAGCGCAACAGAAAACGCGCAACGCTTCTGATTGGTTACGCGTTAAGCCCAACACACAAAATGCATAGCTTAGCATAAACGTAGCATAAGACTGCTAAACCAATGAGCATCCAGCATAAAGTCGCCATATTGATTTACATAAAATGCTCATTGAGCTAGCGGTCTTGCTATGTTTATGCAGTCTATGCAATTTTGTGTGCGATGGCCTTTATGCGCAAAATAAATCATGGAACGCCACTCTTATGTAATAATCCACTCGATCGATACCGTTTCAGATCGACAGCAGGCTACTCCAAAATAATCGAATTATTTATTTTATATATTGCGCGCTGCATTACCAATTCTTTTGATACATTAGATTGATTGAAATCGCGATACAAAAATCGTATCTAATCTCGTGTGATACTGCGGAACGTTTTACAATTTGTCAGGTAAGTGTTATATCTCGGACTTTCCGTTTCTTAGAAGTATCGGGTAAAAATTGTGTACGTTTCACTTCATAGATACAAATTGCCCGTACTATAGATATTTTTGATACTACATATCTCAATTTCAAGATGGAAAATTTAATGTTATAAGTATAATCATTAACTCTCTTTAACATTTAACGATATTTGGTGTTACAGTAAAATCCAAAAATTAGATTCACTGAGGATTTTAATATATATTGCCATAAGATAAAAATCTGAAAACATCAACCATATCAAGAACATTGAGTTTTAATAGTAATAATACTAAAACATATTAATAGCAGTTAAACAAAGTTTGCTTATCAAATATTCAAAATTTTCTTAATTCTGATATAAAATTGATCGATAATTTTGTTTATTATACAGTTTTTAAAATAAATTAGTCTTTTTTTTATGTTTATTGTTGTAAAATTAGAAATTTTTCCCAAAAATTTAAAGCAAAGAAAATTTTGTTAAGTTAAAATATAATCCGATTTTAAAAAATTTTTAACGATTTTTTAAAAATATTTATTATATATAAGTTGTATGATAAATAAATCATCATTTGAAGCAAACATCCTCTAGATTCATTAGGGGGGTAGAATATATGTAACCAGTTAGTAAATGACCTTGAAACTTCACAAGTGTAATGTGTGAGTCTCTTTGCGCAAATGTATGCAAAATTCACGACATTCTCTCAATTTTGATTCTTTACTTATGGGCGACGTATATATAGATTTTTAACCAATCACTGCCTTCAAATTATCCGTTTGGCTGTAATTATGGTCAAACAATTCTGAAAAAAATTGTAGAATAACCTTGAAATGTTGTTTCTTTAATGGTACAAAGAGAAATTCACATTATACACTGTGGCGGTCAGCTGTCTGCCACGAACGCGCGCGGCGCGGACGGCAATCCGGGCGTGCGGCGGGATGCAACAGTTTTACATCGATCACTTGATACGCGTATTAAATAGTAAATAACTAATAAATTAGTTATTTACTATTTAATAAATTAGTAAATAAATTAATAAATTAGTAATAAATTATTAAATTAGTTTGATTATTGGCTGACCAGCTGAAATAGTACTAAATTATACTACAAATATACTATTTGATACGATGATCAAGAGATCATTGTAAACTAGGCCATTGTTAAATGGAAGTGCCGAATAGACTCCATCTACATTAATAAGCTTGAAATTCTACATGTTTTCAAATTTGTTGACATTTTGACACATACTTTATTGATCAAACTATAAAATGCAAATATGATAGGATATCAAAGATGGCGACTCCAGAGGCTGCTCCAGTCAACGTTAATGATTCAGGAGATATTAATCAACCATTGTCTGGAAATGACGATAATTATATAGCTTCCTTGAGTCAGTTGTCAATTGACGAGTATTTGCCTACAAACGTTCCCGAGAATATCCCCGAAGAAGAAAAAGCTTTTCGCATAGCGTGTGCAAGAAGACCCTATTTAGACGGCAAATATTTTAAAGTAGACTTCGAACAATCCACGTCTGACGGTAATATTGTAGCTGTTTGCAAGACGTGTGTACCTACCAAAGCTATAACTGGTAGGCTCACAGTATCGTCAAACTATACAACACACTTAAGAGTACGTTAACATTATTTATTTATGCTTTAATGTTAAACGAAACTACTTTACTTACGTGTACTAGATTGCCTAAAAGAGATGTAATATTTCGTGTTATGAATTTGTAGAGACGACATGCCGCGTTGTACGGCCAATACAAGGATTATACGAAAATTAAACGGCAGCGATTGAATAATAAGGCACCACCGGCTTGTAAACGCACAACATGTTCGTTCAACCAAGAGCAGTTTGATCGAAACATTTCGTATTACATTCTAGAAAGTGGAGCGCCGTTGCAAACTGTGGAAATGCCAGCATTTCGCAGAATGTTTGATGGTAAACACAAAATGATTAGTCCGCAAAAGAGTTTTATAGAAAAATGTCAAACATATGAAATAATGCATCTAACTGGAAACTACATAATGTGATATACTCCAATTTCTAGATTTGAAAATAAACGCAGGTGATGCTTCCGTGAAGCACATGTCTAGGCGTACACTCGGCTCAAAAATCGATGCTATATGCACAGAAAATTTGAAAAAAATTCGAAACGCGATTTCCAAAAATAAACATTTTTGCACAACGGCTGATATTTGGACGGGAATGAACCGGCGATTTATCGGCGTTACAGTCCACTGGGTATTTGCATTCTTAATATAAATCCTTTATGTCCGAACTCTATATCGCCCCGTTTTAAAGTAGACAATACATACATATATCAAATGGGAAAACATATATCTATTTCTAACTTTGGTACGTTAAATTTGAACAAATGAATGTTATCGCTAATAAAATTTACAGAAACAGCATTCTGTGAATCATTTTTTTCGTAAGTGTGTGCTGTAATTTATAAATAATAAAAATATCGTAATTTCGTGGCTTATTTAACATTGTACCACCGTATATATATTGAGGTTGTACTTACGTTTTGGTTTGGTATAGTAAGTATTGTTTTTTCGGTTTTTTCGCTCTTTTATTATTATAATTGCGCACGTTTTAAACCATCCTGATTTCTCGTATTCTTTAAAATTTCTAGTGCATCAAAAACATAGTTTTTTTACTCGTTTATTTAATCTACAAATCAGAAACGTTTAACAGTCGCAGAAAAAGCTGTCACTATGTAAAATTAACGATGTCTATGTATATATGTCTCAAGCTGTAGAACTATTTCAAACTGTCGAAACACATTTTGATATTATTTATCTTTCATTTTATCGCAAATTTATCAAAGAATCTTCGTTTTTGTATTTTCTGCAAGAACTACCCTAAAGATACCGGTTTAATTACTAGTAACTTAGTTTCACTTTTAAGTTAAGTTATCTACGATTTAAAAGTTTGCGTGGTTGCTGGGACAATTTGTAACATAAAAATTTTCCATTTTAAGAGTCGTTATATCTTCATTTTGTCGTGAACAAGGGTCTTTTAGTACTAAACCCAAAAAGTTTATCTTAATATTCAATTTAAGGGCGGAGAATTTTGCACTAGCGTGTAACTATTTGTAAATATTATTGGTTATCTGATGGAATGATAAAATCACTTATTTATTTATTTATTGGTTTAATAGATCGATGAAGGAACTCTCGAACGTAAATCGGCGGCTATTGCGTGTACGCGATTCCCCGGTACTCATTCACACACAGCAATCGCAGATATACTTGTCAAAATCCATGCCTCCTTTGGCTTGAATAACGATAACATCATAGCGACAGTTACCGATAACGGATCGAATTTCGTTAAAGCTTTCGAAATTTTTGGAATAGACGTCGATGATATCTTTCTTTCTGGTATGTTATTTAGGATATTTTTTAAATATTATTATACAGAGAAGTTGGAGCAATTTTAGATCATTTTTGTTTCTCAGAATCATGTAATAAATATGGGCACTCTAATCGCTCGGTGCAGTGTAAAATTTGAATGAACACAGAAGATGATAGCACTGTAAAAAAAAAACATCAGAACGAGACTAGTCATTTCCTATAGTTTTTTGTATACTGAATACGAATCCGGTCTCCAAATTGCTCTATCACGTTACAATTTTGAGAAATTTGCAGTTCAAGTTGCAAAAAGGGCTACTTTCACGTATTTTGTCATATTATAACAACAATATATAACGTGCTGAAGAAGTTTTATTGCAATGAAAATTAAGTATGTAATTCGTAATTAACCAGAGATCGTAAAATGCAGACTTTGTTTCTGGCAAATCGAATCTGGAAAATCGCAAATCTATCGAATTCTGACGTAAATCAAGTATCAATGTAAATTCAAATAGATCTACGACCGAAGTAGTACTCTCAGTTCAGTTTTTCGAGTCGTCAAAATTTGCACCAAATCCTTATAACTACTTATAACAATAACATGTTCGTCACAATATTTTATTACGCAACATTTTGTTTTCTTAAAGCTGAACATCGCGACGATAATAGTGCTAATGGAGACAGTTCCGAAAGTATCAGTACCGATGAAGATGTTCTGCCGGAAGAACCATTCGAGAACGAAATTTTTGATTATACTGAAGAGCTCCATAATCGCTTGCCTTTTCATATTCGCTGTGCTAGTCACACTTTACATCTCATAGCAACGACGGATATTATCAAGGCGATTCAAACATCACAAAATCTCGCTGACATACATATGGACGCTCTCGACCGATGCAATTGGTTATGGAAGTCACTGAGATCGCCAAAAACAAATGAGGCTTTGAAGCTATACTTAGGCAAAGCATTGCTCAGACCCGTAATAACTCGGTGGAATTCACTTTACGACTCTCTAACAAGATTAATTCAGCTCAAAGACAAAATACTTCATCGCGATATGAACCAAATTGTTCAGTTGAGAAATCCACTCAGGCACTCGGACTTTGAATACCTCGAAGAATACATCGAATGTACGAAACCGTTAGCGGAAGCGATCGATATCTTGCAGGGTGAAAGTTACTGTTTTTACGGGTACCTTTTACCCACATTGGTTTCCTTAAGAAGAAAGGTCGACTACTTGTTACGCAAAAACACGATCGCGATATGCCAACCTTTGCTTGAGGCTATAAAAAGCTCGCTCGAATCTCGATTTGAAAACTTTTTCAAAATTGAGGGAGCCGGAAAACTCGCTGCAATAGCGGCAGTGACTCATCCGAAATTTAAAACACGTTGGCTGACGTGTTTGAACCAAGCCACTCAACAAAAGGTGCGTGATCTTGTTCTCCAAGTCGTATCTGACGAGAAAGCTCGTGATCGCGATCCTGAACTCGAGGCTGAGCGTATGGTCGAGGACGACTATTTCGATTTTGGTCCAGTTTCCGCTGCAACTGAGCAGCCGGAAATCTTTTACCAACATGGAGAAGCTGAAGTCGAGATCTGTAGATTTATAACGAGACATGACCCGAGTCTTGAAAGCTTGAAAGATTTTCCGCTAATTCGAAAGCTTTTCTTGCGATATAACACGCCGTTGCCATCGTCAGCACCAGTAGAGCGATTATTCAGTTATGCCACAATGATGGATATTCCAAAATTCAACCGACTGACTGATGCGCATTTTGAGAAGCGAGTCCTATTTAAGGCTAACGCAGCGCAGAAGTAGTATGTTAACACTCACGAATACCGCAGAATGGTCAGCACCGTGTCCGTCAGTGCCCACAGCTCCAGCAGTACCACAAGCAATAATATTCATTAGTACTTCAAAGTATTGAAGTGGTCAGTACTTTATCAGATAATATTCGGAGTAATATCATGATAGCACTGTCAGCACTGCAAGAACTAACAGGCGCAATACCGACCACTCCGCAATATTCATGAGCATTAACATACTAATACTGTCAATACTACGAGTACTAATCACTCAGTACTGAGTACTGATTGCTAATACTATTTTTTCGTAACGTATCTTGTAAATACTAAATTAATAAAATACTACATTAACATGCTAAACTATCAATAGCGCAAGAAAACGATAATACTCATCAGTACTCTAAAATTTTTAAATGTATATTTTGTAATCTTAGGGCAATTATATCTACATATATTACTTAATTATATGTCATATGATTCTTTTCAAATATTTGTTTTTATATATAAGTTACTCTATACAATTAAAAAGTAATACCAAAATGTTATGTGCTTGCATGATTATTGCTGCACGAGTGCACTACGCTACCTAGAAGAACAAATAATTATATAAAAGTCAAGATGACGTCAAAATGACGTTATTTTGATATCATCTTGACCTTTTGTTCTACTTGGGTAGTACTGCGCAAGTACTGCGCCTGTACCACACGTTAGTATCCCATGAGTATTTGTTAAGTACTAAAAGAGTACTGGAGGAAGTACTGGTGGAAGTACTGGAGGGAGTACTAGAGGAAGTACTGAAGGGAGTATTGAATGAGTATTGGGATGAGTACTGGGAAGGAGTACTAACGAAGTCACCAATACTTTTCGTTTCAACAATATTTTTTCCAGTATTAAAATAAAACCAGTACTACTTTTTCATAAGGGTAACTTCACACAGGTGAAATTCGATCACTGCATTGCGAAATGTCTGAATTCACTCTTAAAATTGTTGGAACGAGAATAGTTAATTTAATTATAAATAAGTAATTAAATTACATAAATGTAATTAAATTACATAAATGTAATTAAATTACATAAATATAATTAAGTTATATGAATGTAATTACATTACATGAGTGTAATTTAATTACTTTGAGCACCAATTACTGTCAACATCGATTACAAATGCTCAAAATAATGAGTAATTAAATGGAACTTAATTACAAATGCTGAAAACAATGGATAATTAAATGGATCTTAATTACAAATACTGAAAGTAATGGATAATTAAATGGATCTTAATTACAAATGCTGAAAGCAATGGATAATTAAATGGATTTCAATTACAAATGATAAAAGTGTTATGTAATTGAATGTGTAATTTGGAGACATAAGTATTTACTGCCGCCCATCTCTGATATATATATATATATATATATATATATATATATATATATATATCAATTGTATTTACAATTTTCATTACAGTATTGGTGGGAACTTAAACAGCCACTGCAAATGGCATTTTGGTCGATGTTGACATCGTGTTTGCTGCCACTTGTACTTTCTGTGGAGTGTTGTATGCTTTGGCGTAAAGTCAAAAGGTAAGAAAAGATAAACAGAACAAAATCCACGTGACTACAGTTTAATTCTGTGCCATTTGCTGTGCCGAAAGGTAGCGCATTACGTTATTTACATTATTTATATTATTTACATTATTTACATTATTTGCATTATTCACAATGTTTACATTATTATTTACATTATTTACAGTGGCGATCGGAAGGTATAATGACAAACCACCGAGAGTATCTTGTCCAGGAGAACCCCTCTATAGAAAGCCGTTCGGAATCGGCATTAAACTAGTAGGTTCGCATATATCTGGATTTATAGATATATGCAGGAGGGTCACCTACGATTACGTTATAACTCTTAACGTTATAACGATTACGGCACTCGTTGAGAAAGACATTATTTACAGTAGCGGAGACATGATGGTACGAGACGAGATTGCACGAACGTTCAGCGCACACAAAATGTTTAGTTTTACACAATCGCTTGATTTGTAGTAGGTAAGTTATTCTTATGCCATGAAGAATTGCGATTATAACCCAGATAGCCAAATATGCTAAGAGCAAGCTTTGCAAACTGTTTGCTGCATGCATATATTGGCATAATTTCGGCAGTAGCAAAGAATTATCTACCGTGTCAGATATGTGCGTAGAAATGAAATAGAAATCTAGCAGAATCTGACATCATGATATGATGGCAGATTGTAACAGCACGTTGTGCATGGTTTCTGCCGCGTTTCTACGATTACATATTGTGGCAACAGATCGTGCTGCTAAAAAATAATTAAGCTTAATGAGGACGCAGTGGACTGCAATCTGCTTTATATTCATATTTAGATCTGTTGAAATATTGTTGATATATTATATTATATATTCTGCTAGTATTTGGCTATTAGGGAAATTATAACGGATGGCTTTCACCCTGTTCACCTTTCGCATTCTTTCATAATTTATTCTCTCATTCACACTCGCACATGCACACTTTTAATTATATTATAACACAATTACATGACAAAATAATGTAATTGTAATAATTATAATATAATTAACTCAATCACTTCTCAAGAATTGTCCAATATTACAATCATTCAATGTTCATGCATACATCACCATGCATCCAAGAATGAGGAGGGGGGGGTGCTCAATACCTCGTTACCCCTCCATTCTTCTCATATACATTATTTAATCTTTGGGGCATTGAATTAATTAAATTTTGAAATGTTGCGGGCTTTGCGCGGAGACCCTCCCATTTATCAATAACATATTGCGCAAGTACCTCGCGTGCCCGCGGAATTTGAGGGTCCCACTCTCGTATTATTTCGGCCCAAAGATTTCCGATTACATTCAAATCAGGAGATTTGGCTGACCAGTCCAACGTCCTAAGGTTGGGTTGTCTGGCCAACCAATTCTGGACAATTCTTGTTCTATGCACTCCTGAATTGTCTTGAACGAAATTCACATAAGGTATGTCGGGAAAAGTCTCCGCAACGTATGGCAGCATCGCATCAGATAATATGTGAATGTATTCCTCGCTGTTCATGTGCGGCGTTGTACGAACAAGTGGCCCAGGACTACGCGAGGTCATACATCCCCAAAATGCTACTGTGATGCGTCCAGATCGGGCGCGGAAACGGATATTTTTCTCGGCATACCTCGTTCCTCTCGTTCTCCACAATGTCACCTTACCATTCTCGTTACTCGAAAATACCTTCTCATCAGAGAAGATAATGCACATCCATTCTTCCTCCCATCCTAGATGTTCCAGGGCAAAAGCCATCCGTTGCGCCTTATGATTCTCAGTTATATTTTCTTTTTGCGCTGGAATGCGGTGGTGATAACCGTGGTCGCGCAATCTGCGTCGTATGGTTCTAGTGGAACAATTTTGTTGAAAAAGGGTAAGGGTTTTTTGAATCCCGGCGCTAATTCTACGCTAGTTGCCATGACAGACACTGTACAGTAGGAACCAGCGGAACAGAATCGAAACGACTCGGAATCGGAACGCGCGACGATGAGCTCGTCCCTTTTCCCCAGCGACCGTAGAAGCGAACGCACGTGCACGGGCGAGCGAGCGAACGAGCGAGCGAGCTGGCTAAAGAGAGTGTGAGAGAGAAGGAGAGAGTGAGATCTCCGAATCGTTAAGAAAAATAAGTCAATTGTTCTTCTTTGATTGTCCGCTTAACGGACGCATTACTGTAATATTCCTTTTGCTGAAAAAGCAATCCTTTTGTTCAAAGCGATGCGAACTTTGTATGTGTATATGTATTCTTGTATTCGCTAAAGAGTTGACAAATATACGTTTCTTTTTTTTCATATAACACATGTGTTGGTGCAACTAATAATTACTTGATATTCACCAGGCAATTTTCACAACAAATTTAAATGTAGATTCGCATCTGCCTCGACGACTGGAAGCCGTTTTCACTTATAGCATGAAATATTTCATTATTGTCGTCTTCAATCAACATTCTTGGCCGGCCAGGTATCGGTGAAGGCTTGACGTGCCTGCCCTTCCGCATTGTATCTCGCCAAAATCCGACAAACCGTGCGTTCCTGCAACAAAAACACATAATATTAAGATTAAAGAACGAATTGTATACACATTTCTTATTCTTTATGATGTTGTGAGGCGGAAGTCGCCGTGTCCTTATTTCGACATCTAGCTGTCAGCGCTCCTTCCGAATCTTGCCAAACTCACCTGAGGTGGCATTCCGGGTGTTGCAAGTGGCATCCAGGTCACTCGCCCGGAAGCAAAAGCGCTGACAGCTAAGTCAGCATCGCGGAAGCTAATACGCGAGAGATAAAAGCCCGCCCTTCCGAGAAGCGGCGGGCAGTCTGGAACGTAAGACTAATCGCGCACGACCGACGTAACTAATTATAATGTATTGAGCGCCCGCAAGTCAGGGCAGTGTATTTAAGAAGACATCTGTACTCTGTCAAGTTATACTTTATTAAACGTTGTTACATCAAGACTCTGTCAATTGATTCTCTCAACCTCCCGGCGGATCCAAAAGAACTCAGTGCCGACCCTGATCCTCAAGGCACGGCACAACAATGTGCATTATCGTTTTTTACAATAAAAAACGCGCGCGCGTTCGAAAACGACGTCTGTACTCGATATTCATGCTGAGAGTTGTCACAACTCTTCACTCGTCACTATTCCAAAATAAATTCTAAATAAAACAATTAATTGAAAAAAATAGAGCTCGGAATACCCGGGTATCCGGGTACCCGCCCGTTCGCCCGTTACCCGTTGTATACGGTTCTGGACCGGTTCCGCGGGTACCCGGGTAATTTCGGGTAGTGGGTACCCGAATCGGTACGGGTACCCGCTACCCGTGTCAATACGGGTACCCGTTATACCCGCTTCAGTACGGGTACCCGAGGCGGGTATAACAGCGTATGCTACAGATATCTGCGTATTACACGGAGACACGTATACGCAAAGTAATAAAATATAAATTCTCACACGCTTCAAAAATATATAAAATATATGAAAAAATGCTTTTATTAACCCTCCGTTTTTTCGGCACCTTCTTAGTGCATACGTGAGTCTGTCATGTCCAACGTTATTTTCCCTACCTTAAAGTATTTTAAAAAATCTGAAAGAATTTACAAAACATCTGTCTACATTGTAGTTGACAATTTTATAATTTTTTGATAAACATTTGTTTATTTAATGTTTGATTTTTAATGAACTTTCAATAATATTAGCAAAGTTATTACTTACAAAAAAGATTACGTCTAGTGCATACATGGGTCTGAGACGTCCGTGCGAGACTTGACTTGCTCGGTATTCGGCGATATACAGGTATTGATCTTTCGCAACAGCTCTGGGTCCTCTTGAGTCCCTTTTCTCACTTATTTTTTTAGAAATGGAGGCAGGCTTGCCAGTTTTACAGTTACGAGCAGATATTATTTTGGCTCGGACGCCGTAGACCCACGTACACGGAGGATTAAATATGCATTACACATTATGTGGATAAATAGGTATATGTGTGTAATTATATTTGAAATTTCTATAAATTGCTTTATGTGTAATTTTATATATTTTCTTATTTTACATGCATATATATCTTTCTAACACCCGAAATATAATTAAGTATGATATAATACTATCATTATTTTACACAGGGTGCCCCGGGTTTTACCCGACAAACTGCGGGAGCATATCCTACAAGTGAAAATAAAAAAATAATATTATATAAAGTTTGGCTAGAAATGCTTTATTATAAACAAAGTTATAAACAAATATTGAAACGAAACATGAAATAGGTAAAAATGATTCTTTGACTTCCTCTGACTTAAATTTGGCGAGATCGCCAAATTTAACGCCTCTTGATTTTCACTTATGGGGAACTTTAAAAAATAAGAGTCATCAAAATAGATAATAATTTATACCTATTTCATGTTCCGTTTCAATATTTGTTTATAACTTTGTTTATAATAAAGCATTTCTAGCCAAACTTTATATAATATTATTTTTTTATTTTCACTTGTAGGATATGCTCCCGCAGTTTGTCGGGTAAAACCCGGGGCACCCTGTGTAAAATAATGATAGTATTATATCATACTTAATTATATTTCGGGTGTTAGAAAGATATATATGCATGTAAAATAAGAAAATATATAAAATTACACATAAAGCAATTTATAGAAATTTCAAATATAATTACACACATATACCTATTTATCCACATAATATGTAATGCATATTTAATCCTCCGTGTACGTGGGTCTACGGCGTCCGAGCCAAAATAATATCTGCTCGTAACTGTAAAACTGGCAAGCCTGCCTCCATTTCTAAAAAAGTAAGTGAGAAAAGGGACTCAAGAGGACCCAGAGCTGTTGCGAAAGATCAATACCTGTATATCGCCGAATACCGAGCAAGTCAAGTCTCGCACGGACGTCTCAGACCCATGTATGCACTAGACGTAATCTTTTTTGTAAGTAATAACTTTGCTAATATTATTGAAAGTTCATTAAAAATCAAACATTAAATAAACAAATGTTTATCAAAAAATTATAAAATTGTCAACTACAATGTAGACAGATGTTTTGTAAATTCTTTCAGATTTTTTAAAATACTTTAAGGTAGGGAAAATAACGTTGGACATGACAGACTCACGTATGCACTAAGAAGGTGCCGAAAAAACGGAGGGTTAATAAAAGCATTTTTTCATATATTTTATATATTTTTGAAGCGTGTGAGAATTTATATTTTATTATTTTGCGTATACGCGTCTCCGTGTAATACGCAGATATCTGTAGCATACGCTGTTATACCCGCCTCGATACGGGTACCCGTACTGAAGCGGGTATAACGGGTACCCGTATTGACACGGGTAGGGGGTACCCGTACCGATTCGGGTACCCGCTACCCGAAATTACCCGGGTACCCGCGGAACCGGTCCAGAACCGTATACAACGGGTAACGGGCGAACGGGCGGGTATCCGAATACCCGGGTACCCGTTTCTTTTTCCGAGCTCTAGAAAAAAATATTAATGTAATAAACGACGTTTCTACGATTAGTACTTATGTCTGGGAAAATACTTACACATATGTTCATATATGACTCAAATATGCTTATTGCACTATTTCTTCTTTTCAATACATTCTTCCAATTTGCGCAAATTCTATTTTTTCCAATGTAAAGTATCACCGTTTTTAAAGAACGCGAGTCTTAAGAAATAAAAAAGTAATGATATTTATTTGTTTATGATCTTTCATTTGTTAAGACTCGCGTCTGCAATAACGGCGACATTTTACGTTGCAAGACATACAATTTGCGAAAATTGAAAAATAAGTGTGAAGAAAATGCCTGGCCCATTAAGTCAATTTGAAAGAGGGCGCATTATTGCAATGCTCAACGGCGGTCTCGCCGTGGACAAGTTTGTATGTCCATATGCTATCCTTCTATACCAATGCCATCTGCATGTAATTCCGATCGTGATCTCTTTCTGCTTACCTTCTAGTAGATAGACTATGGGAGTTCTATTTCACTTTTGGTGGGAGGATGACGTCATCGGCGTGGAGGGTTGGTGGGTGGCAGGGGTGGTGGGTGGCAGGGAGGGGATAAATTAAAAAAAAAAATAGATTAATAAATAGATAAATTAAAAAAATAAATAGATAATTAAATAGATTAATAAATAGAAAATTAAATAGATAAATAGATAAATAGAAAATTAAATGAATGAATGAATGAATGAATGAATGAATGAATGAATGAATGAATGAATGAATGAATGAATGAATGAATGAATGAATGAATGAATGAATGAATGAATGAATGAATGAATGAATGAATGAATGAATGAATGAATGAATGAATGAATGAATGAATGAATGAATGAATGGATATGAATGAATGAATGAATGAAATGAATGAATGAATGAATGAATGAATGAATGAATGAATGAATGAATGAATGAATGAATGAATGAATGAAGAATGAATGAATGAATGAATGAATGAATGACTGAATGAATGAATGAATGAATGAATGAATGAATGAATGAATGAATGAATGAATGAATGAATGAATGAATGAATGAATGAATGAATGAATGAATGAATGAATGAATGAATGAATGAATGAATGAATGAATGAATGGAATGAATGAATGAATGAATGAATGAATGAATGAATGAATGAATGAATGAATGAATGAATGAATGAATGAATGAATGAATGAATGAATGAATGAATGAATGAATGAATGAATGAATGAATGAATGAATGAATGAATGAATGAATGAATGAATGAATGAATGAATGAATGAATGAATGAATGAATGAATGAATGAATGAATGAATGAATGAATGAATGAATGAATGAATGAATGAATGAATGAATGAATGAATGAATGAATGAATGAATGAATGAATGAATGAATGAATGAATGAATGAATGAATGAATGAATGAATGAATGAATGAATGAATGAATGAATGAATGAATGAATGACTGAATGAATGAATGAATGAATGAATGAATGAATGAATGAATGAATGAATGAATGAATGAATGAATGAATGAATGAATGAATGAATGAATGAATGAATGAATGAATGAATGAATGAATGAATGAATGAATGAATGAATGAATGAATGAATGAATGAATGAATGAATGAATGAATGAATGAATGAATGAATGAATGAATGAATGAATGAATGAATGAATGAATGAATGAATGAATGAATGAATGAATGAATGAATGAATGAATGAATGAATGAATGAATGAATGAATGAATGAATGAATGAATGAATGAATGAATGAATGAATGAATGAATGAATGAATGAATGAATGAATGAATGAATGAATGAATGAATGAATGAATGAATGAATGAATGAATGAATGAATGAATGAATGAATGAATGAATGAATGAATGAATGAATGAATGAATGAATGAATGAATGAATGAATGAATGAATGAATGAATGAATGAATGAATGAATGAATGAATGAATGAATGAATGAATGAATGAATGAATGAATGAATGAATGAATGAATGAATGAATGAATGAATGAATGAATGAATGAATGAATGAATGAATGAATGAATGAATGAATGAATGAATGAATGAATGAATGAATGAATGAATGAATGATTATGGTGCCGAAAGCCATTTTCTAGGTCTGCGTTCAACAAAAAAAAAATCAAAGAAAAAACCATATTTTACGTGACTTAAACTATAGAGTTTTAGCTGAACGCAGGAAGAGGTTCTTTCAAGATTGCAGCCGGATATTTATTTAGGTTATAATTATGGTATCGAAGACCATTTTTTCTAGGTCTGCGTTCCAAAAAAATTTTGTATCGAAGAGTTTCTTGTGCAAATGTTATAGAATCGAGCGCCGATGACAGGCTGCTATAATTTATGACCAACAATTATCACATCCTATGAAAAGCTACGTGTCGGGACATCCGTCCCCGTAGCTGCTCAGGTGGGGAGGGAGTAAAGATAGAAACAGTCAGGCTCGTACCGAGACGTGACCCAACCCTGTTTTGCATCAAAGACGAACATTTCTTTGTTTTTTTGCACATCTGGCCAGATAAGAGCCATACTGCATCAAAGACGAACATTTCTCCGTTTTTTTTGTATGGAAGCACGTTCGACCAGATAAGAGTCATACAAATGTTATAGAATTGAGCACCGATGACAGATTGCTATAATTTATGACCTACAATTGTCTCATCCTTTGACGAGCTATGTGTCGGGACATGGTTTATGTTACCATTCGGACGAAATTTTTTACTAATAAGCAAATAGCTTATTTGCTTATTGAGACCCAAAGGGTCTAAGGGATGTCACGTAGAAGTAGAAAAGGAAGAAATGATTTAAAAAAGAGAAAAAGTGATAGAAGTATAAAACGATGGAAAAGAGTGTTAAAAATCATAGTATTCTCAAGCATGCAAGCGAGCGAGCAGTCTTGGAAAGAATCTGAGAATATGAAGCACGAGTTGGAACAAGAGTTGTTGAAGCAAGAAGCTCAACTAAATTCGGTGGAAGAATTTGCCGCGTGGGAGCAACGATGTGTTGAGTTTATTGAATCGTTACAAGAAAAAAGCCGAATTAAACGGCCGCGGCTCTCAATCGGACACAGACAATCTATAGTGGCAATAATCGCGCGACTTGAAGGTGCGAAGACCCGATTACAGAGACGTTTCGTACATATCGGTGGTGAGTACGCGGCGGGCAGTAGTAGTGACGATAATGCGGAAAGACTCGGTTGGCGAAAGATCGATACCGCGTTCGAAAGCCGTGTATTGACCGGTGTGGTGATAAATACCAATCACATCGAACCGCGACAATTTCTCGAAGATGCTGGAGCCATCGTGCTCGATCGTGTGCGGAACGTCATGCAACGACATGACAGTGTAAAGATAAACACTGTGTTCAACAGCGAGTTTGTGGCGGGCGATAAACGCGCAAACAAAAGTATCAATACGAGAAACTGTGAACTCCTTCGTGAGTCCGATTTGCAAAAGTGGTATGAGGATCACGTTATCGAGCCTAGCATCGCTGGAGGAATTCCAGGAACGTGATAGCGGATGGGCGTTGTCGCGTATACTTAATTTAACGGTGAACATAAACAAGTACAATCCATTGCGCGCGGGGTGTTACATCGATTTACCGCGAGAAATTAAATTAAAAAGAGCAGTGATCAACGTGGAATCAAAGGACAATGCGTGTTTCGCGTGGTCAGTGGTGGCTGCTCTACATCCAGTTAAGAATAATCCACATAGAAAATCTTCGTACCCTCCCTATGAAACAGTATTAAATTTACAAGGCATCAAATTTCCAATGTCGTTGCGTCAAATTAAAAAATTTGAAGATCTCAACGGCATTTCCATCAACGTATATGCCATCAAGAAAAACATGGATAAACATACAATCATACCAATACAGCTCACCGACCGAAAGATAAACAACAAACACATAAATTTGTTGTACGTGGAAGACCCGCGAGATGCCAACGTAGGACATTTCACCTTGATAAAAAATTTATCGCGTCTCGTTAGTTCGCAATTGAGCATGCACCATGGCCGGAAATACTTCTGCGATCGGTGAGTATATTTCTACTCTATGATATTTCATATTTTTTCAATGAAAATAATAAATTATTCTTTTTCGCAGATGTCTACACTATTTTATTTCGAGCGAAAAATTGGAAGCCCACACCGTCGACTGCCAGGAGATGAACAACTGTGCCATCCGACTACCATGTGATAACGACAAGTGGTTGAGTTTCAAAAATCACAGCATGAAGGAGCGAGTCCCGTTCATCATATACGCGGACCTCGAGTGCAGCCTGAAAAAAACTGAAGCGGATCCAGAAACGTCTGGTATCTACCAACACCATGAGGTATTTAGCGTCGGGTATTACGTACGGTGCTCGTACGACGATTCGTTATCCGCGTATCAATTTCGTCGCGATAAAGATTGCATCACGTGGTTTGTCGAAGAGCTCAAAAAATTAGCCCATAGAATAAAGCCTTTCTTGTCCGCTAATGTACCCATGATAAATTTGACGCAAGACGAGTGGGAAAAGTTTAACAGCGCAACACACTGCCACATATGCGAGAAACCGTTCACGCCAGACGACGTGCGAGTACGAGATCATTGTCATTTAACCGGCAATTATCGGGGTCCCGCACACTCAAATTGTAATCTGAAGTATAAAAATTCATATCACATTCCCATAGTTTTTCATAATTTATCGGGTTACGATTCACATTTTATTATAAAAGAAATAGCCACCGCTTTTGAAGGACGTGTAGACTTACTCCCAATCACAAAAGAAAACTACATTTCGTTTACGAAAAACGTTGAAAGCACCGAAGATAAAGATAAGAAAACTTGCGTCAAATTGCGATTTATCGATTCATACAAGTTTCTCACCGCTAGTCTCGACAAATTAGCATCTTATCTCAGCAAGGATAAACTGCGAATATTACAACGCAAATTTTGTGAATTATCCACAGAAAATTTTGATTTGCTGACACGAAAAGGTGTATTTCCGTACGAGTACATTGACTGTGTCGAAAAGTTGTTGGACCCATGCTTACCGCCGCGCGAATCGTTTTATAGTTCCTTGACCGGTGACACTGTATCCGAGGGCGATTACGAGCATGCCGTAAACGTCTGGCGACGGTTCTCCATTCAAACCTTGGGTGAATACAGCGATCTGTATCTAAAGACCGATGTCTTGTTATTGGCCGACATATTTGAAAATTTTCGCGATAGCTGCGTCGCGAGTTATGGGCTCGATCCAGCACATTATTACACTCTACCGGGTTTCACGTGGGACGCTATGTTGAAATATACGCGCATAAATTTCGAACTGCTCACGGACATTGATATGGTGATGTTTATCGAACGCGGTATTCGCGGCGGCCTCAGTCAATGTTCCGGTAGATACGCGCAAGCCAATAACAAGCACATGCAATCTCACGATCCGTTAAAGTCATCGTCATATCTCATGTATTTTGATGTAAATAACTTGTACGGTTAGGCGATGTGTCAACCATTGCCCTATGCAGATTTTCGATGAGTCGAAGACGTTTCGAATTTCAAGTTTAGCGCGATCACTTCGGATTCACCCACGGGTTATATTCTCGAAGTCGATCTCGAGTATCCGCGGCGTCTGCATGATGCGCACAGTGACCTACCGTTCTGTCCGACGAGCGATAAGCCGTCTGGTAAGCGAGAGAACAAAGTTCTCGCGACTTTATACAATAAGGAGCGTTATGTAATCCATTACCATAACTTGCAACAGTGTACACAACACGGTCTTCGCGTTACAAAGATACACCGCGTATTGGAATTTTCGCAATCTCCGTGGCTCCGCGATTATATAGAACTTAATACAAAATTTAGAACGCAAGCAAAAAACAATTTCGAAAAAAATTTATATAAATTAATGAACAATGCGGTATTCGGAAAAACTATGGAGAATGTGCGCAATCACGTCGATGTAAAATTATTAACAAAGTGGGACGGGCGATACGGCGCGGAGGCAATGATCGCGAAACCAAATTTTCATAGTCGAAGTGTCTTTTCAGACAATCTGGTCGCCGTTGAATTGCGTAAACTCGAGATAAAATTCAACAAACCGATCTACGTGGGCATGTGTATACTCGATGTATCGAAAGTCTGTTTATATGGATTTCACTACGATTATATGTTACCGCTGTATCACGACAAATGCAAAATTATGTACACTGATCAACTGACAGCCTTATATACCGCATCGAGTGCGACGACGTATACGAGACGATGAAACGCAACATCGACAGATTCGACACGAGCGATTATCTGGTAGATAATGCGTATGGTATGCCTCTCGCCAATAAAAAAGTGTCGGGACTGATGAAGGACGAAAATAACGGTGCGATAATGACCGAATTCGTTGGACTCAGAGCGAAGATGTACGCCTTGCGAGTCAACGGTAAAAAAGACACTAAAAAAGCAAAAGGTGTCAAGAGTAACATCGTAGCGCGTACTAAAACGTTCAACGATTACACGCGGTGTATGAACGAGGAGATTGAAATGACGCGACAGCAGTTCTGTAGAACGAAGATCGAAATTGCATGCTGTGAGCACCATCCGTGAGACGAAAATCGCTCTGAGTCCGTACGACGATAAGCGATACATTATACCCGATTCGACCGATACGTTACCGTGGGGGCATTATCAAATACCCCCTCCGAAAACGTAGTGTATTGTATGTATAAAATGTAATAGTATAACGTAATGTAATGTAATGTAATGTAATGTAATGTATGTATGTATGTATGTATGTATGTATGTATGTATATATGTAGGTATGTATGTAGGTATGTATGTAGGTATGTATGTAGGTATGTATGTAGGTATGTATATATGTATGTACGTATGTATGGTAACGTAACGTAATGTAATATAAGGTAAGGTAATGTAACGTATATTATATTGTTGGAAGGAATATTAATAAAGATATTGTACATGTATTTATAATATTTTTTACATAGTTTATTTTTCATATGTTTTAAAAATGCAATCTGCATGAATTACATAACATTGTCCTTGTGCGATCCATCGAATCTTAGCAATTTTACATAGACCTCGCAGTCGCCCTCCTGCGCAGTACTCCACAGTTCTTCCCGCTATTACATATGGCTTTCCCCGCAGAAGCTACCATTCATCTCTCGCAGACTCTTGGCATAAGATCTTGCGACCGCACGCTAGCGAGCCATGCCCCGGAGTTAGTAATTCCCTACAGGTAACACTCCACAGGTTGCCGGCGGAGACGGTAGGGCGTTTGACGGCGAGTCAGCGGGATACGGAGCTGACATCTGAGGGAACAACATGGGGGACACCGCCGCGGCCGGGAACATCGGGGGCGGACGAACGACGCAGAGTCGAGTTCCTGAGCCCGAGTGAAGACTCAGGCAACGACGACGGGGTCGCCGGACCCGAGTAAAAACGAGACGCTCCGAGGACGAGTTACGCGAATTAGTTAATAGTCATTTTCTGTTCCTTTTCCTCTTTTCTAGGTTAAGCGGCGAGCTCGTCCGGCGTAATTAGTTATAAGCATAGCTATTAAGTTTAGGTGATAAGGTTAGTTTGTTTTCAAAACAAGGCCGTACGGCCAGCGTCCAGTCATAAGATTTATTTTATTTTTCGTTTGGCTCCAAATAGCAATTATTTTGGTTAGATTGTTTCGCGATATGATCGGCGCGTAAAAACGCGAATATAGGCTGGAGCCACACGTAATCTTCAATGCAAAGATACGTAGAGGCGATCCACAGTACCTGATACACGTGACAGACAAATCGGCGGCATCGTACGACATCGCGTTACCGAAATACGAAAACAAGCGATTACGGCTAACCGGGACCTCCGCGACGAGTAGAAACAGGTTAGGATTAAAAAGCAGCACCTGACACACGCGGCAGATATGTCGGCGCCAACGCCCGACATAGCGTTAGCAAGAGACGAAAACGAGGAGTTACCGGGAACAGGGACGTCCTCTACAAGGAAAACCGCGTCAAAGTCAAAACATAGTACCTGGTACATGCGGCAGACAGGTCGGCGTCAACGCCCGAGGTAGCGTTAGCGAGAAACAGAAACGGGCGATTACCGGGAACATAGACGTCCTCCACGGGTAGAACTAGGCGCGGACCCGATAACGACACCTGGTACACGCGGCAGGTAGGTCGGCGTCAACGCCCGATGTAGCGTTAACGAAAAATGAGAACGAACCATTACCGGGAACGCGGACACATTCTACAGGTAGAAAGCGGCCGAGGGCGAATAGCGGCACCTGGTACACTCAGCAGACAGGTCGGCGTCAGCGTACGAGGTCGGGATCGCGAAATACGAGAACGAGCGATAATCAAGGACATAGACGTCATCTACGGGTAGAAATCGCGGAATGACATTGTAAGACGCGTGGCACACAGCAGCAAGGTCGGCGTCAACGGCCGACGTGGTGCATGACACCCGGACGTCTTCTTCAGGGAATTCGTCCGGAAACGGTAAGAACATCGTATTCTGGAAGGTGCGCAGAGGTCGGCGTCAACGGCAAACAAAGCCGAGCAAAATTGAAAACCTGGTGCACCGGCATCAGGGCAGAGAAGCTTCCAGAAGCCGATGGTGAGAGAAACTTCCACGGAAAGCTTCCAGAACATTCGTGAGCATTAATTGCGCATAGAGAAAGTTCTGGAAGAATGGTACGCGGAGTGAGGGAGCCGCGCGTAGTAGTGGGGAGCCACAGTACATAAGGCAGAGCAATCGACTGCTCGGGCAGTCTCTCGTGGGTCTTCGTCGCGATAACATACCTCACGTATACTTGTCGTCGCGTAGAAAGTTCGCGAACGTAAATCAAGCGTGAAACAACTTCGCCAAGATCCAATACAAACGGGAACACCCGCGATTAAGCGTTAACATTCGTCATTGCGGCGAACGGTACAGCGTTACCGGAAACATCGTGTGCGCCGATAGGCGTAAAAGCAATTGTGCTTTTCGTATCTTGTGAACATTGAATATTGTGAAAAGTGAACAACACCCATCACTATTGAAGATCTGAAATAAATATTTCTTTGTTTATTAAATAATTCTAAACGAAGTGGTGACTTTACTTACCTTCTACTTACCCGATCCATCGGTGACGTGTTCCGTGGTTCAAAGGCAGACTTATTTAATGTATTTTTACTTTTAAGGAACGATTGATCTGTGCAAATTATATTTGTCATTTTGCGGCGATTAGAATATTTATCGGACATAACATATTGTATTCGCGCGTAATTTCGCATACTTCAGCGTTACCGTCGAGGAAAGTGAAGAGAGAAGAGGCGGCAGTTGTGAGCGAACTCAAGATTGCCGAGCGTGATGTAACTGTTTAAAAAGAAGAGCGAAGTTTTCTGATAGATAACGAAACGACGTGGAAGTGATCGGTCGTATAATTCTATTGTGTCTCTACTATTTCATCGACAAAGTGACCTATATTACGCGATCGAGCCGAGTCTCGAGCACGCGATCGAGCCGAGTCTCGAGCACGCGGTCGAGCCGGGTCTCGAGCATACGTGAGAGCCGAGTCTCTTCTAAACGCGCAATTGAGCCGGGTCTCATAATACGGGGCCCCGTTTAACGATACCGAGTGTCGTTATAAGTTTTCTGTATTCGTCTTATCACTAATTATTAACCAATTATACACGTTCTCAGGGGTTTTTATGCCGTAATAGGCTTTTCCCCATGAGCCAATAAAGGTTTATTTCCCTTGGCTCAAAACCACGACTTCTTTATTTCATCGCTCTATATCCGGAATCAGGAAATCTTTTCATGAAGGAAAGGTTTTCACGAAACAGTGATGATCCATCGATGTCCCTCGTTGATACCGGTATGCGATGATGCGATAATCCAGGAGTCGGCGACGGCGATGATCCATCCATGGCAGGAACCTGAAAGAAAAGAGAATTAGTAGAGTCAATACCTTCGAAGAATATAGATACTTACCTTCTCGGTTATTGAAGGTCAAACCGAGTGGCGGCCGTGTAATTGTAGGACACCCAAAGCGAATCGCGCCTCCCTGTAGCATTGTCCGGTTACAACCTTTCCCACATGACATAACAACCGTAACTGTTCTTAGGTATTGTGAATTCCAGCCTTCTCCGCCGCTTCGTGAGTTCATCGCAAAACGCATCTACATCCTCAGCTGAACGCTTATGATATCTCCTTGGAATTTTCAATGGAAATGTATCCAAATACCATTTCGCTCTGCTACTGCATGCCATTATTGTCCGTATCCACGCTTCTTCCCGCACATGTGACTTTCCGATACCCCTTTGCAGATGGTACGTTGCAAGATTCCAACGAGCGTCCTCCTTTAGCGCGACCGCATTATCGTGGAATTTATTTGGTAATAGAAGTTCTTGACGATGAACACCACCGTCCGACATGGATGACGACAACGATAGAGTTGACGTGTTTTGCTGCAAGTCATCATCATCGGAATGATCGCTTTCGAACCATATAATTGGATCATCATCACCCCCGTACACAGTGCAATACAAATAAAAATGCATGAGTTTCACGTATTTTGCTCCGGTATATACGTCGCACTTAAGGACAACTCAAATCATGCTACTGCGGCTTGACGCATCCCTCGTTAAATACCCTTTGCTCCCCCTCCCTCCCTTTGCTCTTTCTCCCTCCCTCTCTCTCTCTCCCTCCCTCTTTCGCTCCAACTGTGGAAGGGATGTTAATAAAGATATCGTACATCTATTTCATATTTCAAGCATTTAATATGGTGCATGCGTCATACATACTTTTTGTATATTTAATATTTTGTATTGGATATTTTATATTGGATATTTTGTATTTAATATTTTTTACATAATTTATTTTTCATATGTTTTAAAATACGATTTGCATGAATTAAATAACATTGTCCTTGTGTATCCATGAGTTGTGCGATCCATCGAATCCCAGCCATTTCACGTAGACCTCGTCGCCCCTCCTGCGCAGTACTTTCTCCACGAGATACGTGTCCGGGTAAGCCGCACGATGTAACTCGTGCTCGTAGAACGCTCCAGCGATAGATTTTCCGCGATAGTCCTCCAGCAGATAGGTTGCGGGATTAGTGCGTTGCACTTTAATGATCTTAAACACCTCGGTGCTCCAATTTGGCGCGTAACCCTTCTCGAAGACTGTCTTATGCTTGCTAACGCGTACCCGATCGCCTACTTTGAACTTTGTCAAACCTGCGATCTTGATCGCGCTGTACACCGTAGTTAAGAGTCTTTTAGCGATAGCAGGAGTAACGTCGACGGGCCGCATGCCGATCGTTCGATGCTTGCGCGCGTTGTACTCCGCGACGAGACGCGGTAGCTCGTCGATCCACTTGTAAGTTCCGTTGAACGTAAACATTTTCCACATGTTATTCTTTAACGTGCGATTGAATCGCTCGACGACCAACGCCTTCAACACCGAATATGTAGAATAATGATTAATGTTGTGTTTCCTCAGGAGACGTTGCACGTCGGTGTTGTAAAATTCCTTCCCCATATCGGTTTGTAAGTTTTTCGAACATCTCCCGCTCTCTCGAATTATCTTGGCCATAACTTCAGCCGTCTCGCTTCCACCTTTACTCTTGAGCGGTACAGCCCACGCATACTTGCTCAGCACATCGATGACGGTGAGTATATAATGGTAACCTTTGTTGAAACGTGAGTACGGACGCATCTCGACAATGCCAGCCTGCCACAGGTCGTCGTATCCCCGAACTATGACGTGTCTTCGTGGAAAATTTCTTCTCGCCGGAGCATGCAGTTCTTCAACGAGTCGTTGCTTCTCGATATTTTTACGTCCATCGGATGTCATGTTTTTAGTGGCGCGTAATAATATGCACAAAGAAATTATATTATGATTTATATCTCAAACTTTTTTAACCATTTAATAGCCGTTTATTTCCGTTCATCGTCCTTCAATAGTCGTTCTTTGTCTGCTGGCCGTTCTTTGTCCACTAGCCGTTTATAGCCCTTCGCTAGCCGTTCATAGCCATTCGCCAGCTGATTATAGCTGTTTCTGAGTCGTTCGTTAGCCGCTTGATAGCTATTCCTAAGCCGTTCCTGAACCGTTTGTCGTTGCCGTTCATCGTCGTCCGTTAATCGTTCATAGCCATTCCATTTGTTGCTATCCATTGTTGTTATTCGTTTCTGACTCAGCCGTAGTCAAATGCCAAAGCTCGTGTATCGCAATCCGTAACGCATGCAGATCCTTCTCGAACGCAGTCAGCTTCTCGTCTGACTTTTTCTGTCGATTGCTCAACATTTTAAAGCACTGATCCACGTATAGTGTGTTAACCGCGTCATCATCAGTTTCCGGTTGCGCCACGCGTCGAATCTTACGCGACTTTGCGTCAAAGTTGGCAGCAACCATACAAAGAGCGTTATCCTGCACGTAATTTCTGACTAATCCATTGCATTGATAGTTCGGTTGCGTCTCGCCTCGTCCGAGCAATATGCCAAACTTGTTGATCGGCATTTCAATGCTGATTGAATGGTTTGCCGACGCATGGTTTAATTTATAATAAGCCCATCCTCGCGAAGCTCCTCGATGATCGACAGGATCTCGTTGTTGTGACCGTTGTGACCCGCTTGTCGCGAAGCATCGAGCAATCGGAGACGATCCACCAGCTCGTTGGGGTCGTCCCAGTGCACGTAGTCGACCTTATTGTCTGTTAGCGTCATCGCGCGAGGCATGCATAATCCCTTTCCAAATTTTTTTTTCCTGGATTCGGGAGGGAACAACGATGCGATTATCTGCATATACTTGTGCCCCCTGTTGCTCAGTACTCGCTCGCGAGGATCGTGCTTGAATTTATGAGCACTCGTTGCCAACAGTATGCTTTTGTACTTTTGCTTATCATCCTCCGTGTAGATCACCTCATCGGGCATTCTCTTGAAGATCAACTTGTAAATACCGGGTGTGCCAGCGTATTGTACGCCATCGATATAAATGTTATCCGCGTTATCCACGTCAAAACGTTTATTGCCGAGCATCATTCCGTCCTTGCCGAAATAAACGCCGTATACGGTGTCTATCGTTGGAACGGCGCTAAAAAAATCCATGATGTACTCTCGACCCAGTGGACCCAAGTGTTCTTGCAACGTTTGTAGAAACGTTCCTCGGCCCTTCGGCGTTTCCA
This sequence comes from Temnothorax rugatulus, assembly GCA_035220575.1. NCBI lineage: Eukaryota > Metazoa > Arthropoda > Insecta > Hymenoptera > Formicidae > Temnothorax > Temnothorax rugatulus. Next base: position 97,975 of record JASTWL010000497.1, on the reverse strand, counting down.
ATTGCTTTCGTACGGACGTCGCGATCGAGTCATCCGTGGTTTCGAAAACATCCGCGCTTGCGAGTGATTCGAGAATTTTTTGCACGGTTCCCACCGTTGCGAGTGGTGTGGAGGTTATCGGTAGTTGTTTCGGAACGGCAGGGAAATTTGGCAGTGAAAGGAAGTCTTAAGCGTACAGCATGAATCTCTGGTAAAAACAGGAGCTTTCCCAGTGAGAAATCAAAAGTCGAAATGATATCGAAATGACATCGAAATATGGACATCGAAATCCAACATCGTTTCGAGATTTAAACGGGCCTGATTTCGAGAAATTTTCGACATCGAAATCAGCTCGATTTCGAGAAATTTTCGACATCGAAATCAGCTCGAAGACATTGATTTTTCGATATTCACCCGGCATAAAAAAAAAAATTTTTTTTCGAAATTTTATTACTATTTTATAACTAAATTTGTTTCTTAAGATGTAGTCTATGATTATAAATATTTTCTTGTATTTGAAAAACACACTTACCTTGGTGGGATTCGAACTCGGGACCTCTGGATCGTGAGCCAACTGCCTTACGTGGTAGACTACTTCTTAATTTGATGAAAGTGTTATATATAGTCTACATATGTCATAACCAGCGTAAATATATAATTTTTCAAAAATCATCTTAAGAAACAAATTCAGTTTAAAAAGAGTAATAAAATTTTGAATTGGATATATGATATAATATTTCTTAATGTCGGGTGAATGTCAGAAACCAGTGCCGGCTCATTATGAAATTTTGTGTTGGTAAATATATTTATGAAAAAAGTATATTTTTATAAAAAGTTAAAACATTCTTATCAAATCCTTACAAGGGCCTTATTAGATAAAAATATTCGAGCTAATTTGGACGTCGTTTCGACGTCGTTTCGACATATCGTTTCGATATTAGCTTTCTCACTGATTAGATATGTTTTTATATAAAAAATTTTCTACCGGTGTCTTTTTCAGTACATATACAAAATAATTTAACTAATCATATCAAGAAAATTAAGACGGCGAATATTATTGTTGATTGTATGTGAATATTCGCCGTTTTGCAATGTTGCAACGTTTCTGCAATGTGACTGCAAGCATCTGTGCTGTACATGGGAATTCTTAAGCGGGGAGCACACACTTCTGCACAAAAGCGGGGAACACAGACTTTTGCATAACGCATAATACGTAAGCATAAGAAAACTGATTGGTCTATTTCCTTATGCACATGTGTATGGACCAATCAATTTTCTTATGCTTACGCATTATGCGTTGTGCAGAAGTGTGTGCTCCCCGCTTTACTCATAGTCCGAGATCCGGTATTAGAAATTTCTACCCTCATCTGTTATTTACGATAAAAAATATATGCTAGATAACATATACATTGATACATCGCAAATAGGTTGCCGAGCTAAATCCTGACCCATCAAAGTTAAATAATTAAATTTGTAATTAAATTTATTCGATCAACTTCCTCGATTGGTTATTTATAAAAATTGTGCATTAGTTGAGAGAATATACCCGAAGGAATTGGAAAAATAAAGGTTGCCTACTTTCCCCTCTGCGCAGCTGTGGAGTTGCCAGGTATAAACAGGTGAGTAAGCGTTATTAATATACCCTCATCAGTTATTTAATCAAATTATTATATCAAATGAAAGCTTATTTAATTCACAATCCAACCGTATTAGGTTGCTTTATCAAAAAGTTGATTGCATCCATGGTTGCCTAGATTTTGAGTTAAGCCACTTGAGTTAATTTCTCACAAAAATTGAAGGAACACTAAATTTATCTTAAAAATAGGCAAAATTCGAGCAGCTGTAACTTTGTTAAAAATAAATAAAATATAAATTTCAAGCTTAAAACCTCTACTTTCGAAAGGTTACAATTATTCGTCCAATTTTTATTATGTCTAGACATAATTTGAATTCAGCGAATTTTATTATGTCATGACATAATTTTAATTCTGCCGCTAGGGAATTTTTAAGTCGATTCTTATGAATCAAGCTTGAATTCGATGTCTAGGTGTCCCAGGTTGCCGATAACGAGGTCCACATAGTGCGCTCCATAGTTTTCGGTGTCCAGGTGTATTAATACCTTGAATTCGATGTCCACGTGTTCCAGGTTGCCGATGATGGGTTCCAGATAGTGCGCTCCATAGTTTTTGGTGTCCAGGTGTAATAATACGTTGAATTCGATGTCTAGGTGTCCCAGGTTGCCGATAACGAGGTCCACATAGTGCGCTCCATAGTTTTCGGTGTCCAGGTGTATTAATACCTTGAATTCGATGTCCACGTGTTCCAGGTTGCCGATGATGGGTTCCAGATAGTGCGCTCCATCGTTTTTGGTGTCTAGGTGTAATAATACGTTGAATTCGATGTCTAGGTGTCCCACGTTGCCGATAACGAGGTCCACATAGTGCGCTCCATAGTTTTCGGTGTCCAGGTGTATTAATACCTTGAATTCGATGTCCACGTGTTCCAGGTTGCCGATGATGGGTTCCAGATAGTGCGCTCCATAGTTTTTGGTGTCCAGGTGTAATAATACGTTGAATTCGATGTCTAGGTGTCCCACGTTGCCGATGACGAGGTCCACATAGTGCGCTCCGTAGTTTTCGGTGTCTACGTGTATACCTCTAATTCGATATCTACGTGTCCTACATTCAGATTTAAAGTTATTAATACGCGTAGACACCAAAAACTACGAAGCGCACTATGTGAACCTCGTCATCGGCAACCTGGGACACCTAGACATCGCATTCAACGTATTATTACACCTGGACACCGAAAACTACGAAGCGCACTATGTGGACCTCGTCATCGGCAACCTGGGACACCTAGACATCGAATTCAACGTACGATTACACCTGGACACCAAAAACTATGAAGCGCACTATCTGGATCCCGTCATCGGCAACCTGGGACACGTGGACATCGAATTCAAGGTATTAATACACGTAGACACCGAAAACTACGGAGCGCACTATGTGAACCTCGTCATCGGCAACCTGGGACACCTAGACATCGAATTCAACGTACGATTACGCAACGCTTCTCTGTCACTCTCAACGCTCGCGCTGAAAACTTTACATCTAAAATCTAGGCAATCATGGATGCAATCAACTTTTTGATAAAGCAACCTAATACGGTTGGATTGTGAATTAAATAAGCTTTATTTGATATAATAATTTGATTAAATAACTGATGAGGGTATATTAATAACGCTTACTCACCTGTTTATACCTGGCAACTCCACAGCTGCGCAGAGGGGAAAGTAGGCAACCTTTATTTTTCCAATTCCTTCGGGTATATTCTCTCAACTAATACACAATTTTTATAAATAACCAATCGAGGAAGTTGATCGAATAAATTTAATTACAAATTTAATTATTTAACATTGATGGGTCAGGATTTAGCTCGGCAACCTATTTGCGATGTATCAATGTATATGTTATCTAGCATATATTTTTTATCATTCGTAAATAACAGATGAGGGTAGAAATTTCTAATACCGGATCTTAGACCATCAGTAAGAAATGACTCGTCAAATCGACGTCAAATCGATGAGTCATTTCGACATCGAATTGTAGTATCATATTGATATCATTTCGACCTCGAATCGAGATTTTGCATATAAACGGATGTACACAGAGTTACAACAGTAAAATTGAACAAAATAGTAACAGGAGTGACTGTTATCATTCATGTCAGTTTATTTAAGATTACTCGAAAATATGTCGAAATTCAAACGAACGTTGACTTTTTTACCCTTGCCAACGATATCGAGCTAATTTCGACGTTTAAGCTCATTTCGACGTCGTTTCGACATCATTTCGATATCATTTCGACTTTTGATTTCTCACTGGGTAATTGCTACTTCAGGTACATTGTAGATTTGGCTTTGGGTTGTAAGATCGGCCTCTTTTCCCGGAGTTTTAAGGGCCCGGTCGAGGGGTAACTCCGGGATCACAATGGAGGGCAGGGCCTGCTTGTCGATCTTCTGCGTCGCGCTTCTCCTCTTCGGATCGGTCTGCTGATCTGGGAGGGCCTCCTGGCTCGTCTCCTCGGTCGGGGACGTCGTCGTCCGTTGCTGGAGCCTCGTGTAGATCGGCCTTTAGCCTCGACCACCACTGAGCGAACTTTGTTCGACGGGGGAGGGGCGGACTCTACCGGGTCCACAGTTTCCTCGGGTCAACTCGAGCTTTCGCTCAGAGGAGTTGTAAGTGGATTCCGCTAGCTCCGGATGGAGCGGGATTCGCACTGATTACTCTCTATCGCTATTTCCTCGACACCCGGTTTGTGTAATGTCACGGGGGAGTTAAACTGCGAGAGAGGAACGATTCCTTATGGGCAGGCTTGCCCTTATATGCCTCTTGTGTTGATATTGTGACCGCGCGAAAGACAGCCGCCCCGCGGCGACATGTGTTATCGCTCGCGGCGCGGGGTGGTGCCGCGCTCGCCCCACTTAGCGGGCAAGGGAGCGCAGAACGGGCTGCCGTGCTCGCAGGCGCGCCGTTCGGATTGCGGATCTGAACATACCGCCCGCCTCGTTTGGTGAACGAAATAATTGGCCTTAAAGTTGATGCTCTTCGCGTGGCAGAAGAACGATCTTGGCCACTGGACGCGTCATCGTTGTGGTGGCAGTTCGAGCTTCTCTTGACGTTCGCCATTTCGGTCGAGCTTGCATGTATTGTCGCACGAGTGCTCGTCCTCGTGGGATCCAGAACTTCTGGCGAATCGTCGCCAGGGTGAGTTGCACGCCCCCGTGCAACGTTCTTCTGTGAGAGGCCTCGATGATGAGAGTCGTAAGCCTCGAGTCCCTCGGCAAAATAGTGGGGTGCCGTTCAAATGGACTGAGGCGCTGGAGCTGGTTCCGCTGGGGAATCTCATCCTCCAGGGAGAGGATCCTTAACTCTTCAGCCTGCCAGATGGCCTGTATGACTCGGATCCAGTCCCATCGTGTCTTCTCCAGTTCCTGCGCTGTCAAGGAGGATGTTGCATCGTGCTTGGTGGGGCGAGCGCGAAGCGCTCGAAGCCACCTTCGAGACCAAGCAGTGACGCGGAGTAGTCGATTCAGTGAGGAGAATCGGAACAGCATTTCAGGCTCCGTGGGCTCGTCGCGAATGGCCACATGAGTTCGAACCCGCTGTTCCGGGACATCGACGTCTTCTTGTGATTCGGTGAGGTGCGGGATCTCCTCGTTCACCCATGCTGGCCCCTTCCACCATAGAGTGTGGTCAGTGAGTTTGCAAGGGGATAGTCCGCGTGATGCGTAGTCCGCGGGACCGTCTCGGCCTGAGACGTGATTCCACACGGCGTCGGGAAGCTTCCGCTGGATTTCCGCGACTCTGTTGGCCACGGAGGTGGTCCATCTTGTCGGGTGTCCTCGAATCCATGCCAGAGTGACCTTCGAGTCGGTCCACATGTTGATTGTGATACCCTCCAGCCTTAGAGATTTTTGCGCGCGTGCTGCTTGCTTTGTTAATAGCATCGCTGCTTTCAGTTCAAATCGTGGAAGTGAAACTTGCTGGATGGGGGCAATCTCGGTTTTGGCCGCGAGCAAAGTACTTGCATTCCGCCCGCCGTCGACGCTTGTCTTGAAGTCTAAGTACCTTTCGTGCAGGCCAGGGATTTTCTTGCCCCGTCGCTCGACACTGTGCAAGATACGCAGAGCTATGCTCTGGTTCTTGAGAGGTCGGGTGGAGGGGTCGTCCTGATTGGAAGGAGTCGGGTCATGTCCCGCCCGCCGTGACGCACTTTGGTGCGGGGTGGCGGGTCCTCGCGCTTTGGCTCTTCCTCCGTCAGCGGCTGTGGAGGATCCTCAGGTTTCCTCCACTCCAAAGGGAGCTTCTCGTTCGTGGGGCCTTGAAGAGACGTCATGGCGGGGTCCGGCTCGGCACAGCCCGCCAAGCCGGAAACGAGCCAGCCCAGCATCGTTTTCTGCGCCATTGGAGTCCCCGGGCCTCCCTTCCGTAGCCCGTCTTCGACAATGGAGGCGTATACGTCTGCGCCCAGTAGCAGTTCAACCGCTCCTGCGGCTTGCGGATTCGAATCTGCGAGAGAGAGCCCTTCCAAATGGGGCCATTTTGGAAACACTGCCCCGTCATGAGTGGAGCAAGCATTTATTCGAGGGATAACGAGTGCCGACACATTGATGGTGGCGTTCGTTATCCGTGACTTGATTTTCAGCTGGATGCTTCTGCGGGCTGTTCCCACTCGCTCTCCACGGGCACCGAGGATGATGGTGGCAGCGGGGGAGCAAGGAAGATTCAAGCGCTGAGTGAGGGCCTCTGTCACGAGAGACACCTCAGAGCCTGGATCCACGAGCGCGCGCACCGCAATAAGGTCGTCGTGCGAACTTCTTATGTTGACCTTGGCGGTGGCCAACAATACCTTGCTCATTTGGCCGTCGGCTTGACGAACGTGGAGCGAGGCAGAAGTTGCGACGGCGTTTGTAGCGGTTGCGGAGCACGCGTCGTGCATTGTACTATGGTGCCGCTCTTGGCAGGCAGCACAGTTTCGGTTTGAAGTGCACTTGGCAAGTGCATGCCTCCCGTAGCAGTTGAGGCATAGGTTGGTTTGTTCCGCAAATTCCTTCTTCTGGAGAGGTGATTTGCGGCGGAACTCCTCGCAGCAGAGGATGAAATGTTCCTTTTGGCAGAGCGCACATTTGTCGGCATCCTTGGGCTTCTGGACCGCTACGTGAGACCGTGCAGAGCGAGACAGCGTGCTCTGTGAGTCTCCTTTCGTAGCGGGGGTTGGCTCGCCCCTTTCAGGATGAAGCGCCTCCAAAGTGCGCACTCGACACTCCAAAAATGTTTTTAGTGCGTCGAGAGATGGCGGGTCAGCAGTTCCGCTGACCGCTGTTTCCCATTCCCTTCGGGAACGGGTGTCGAGCAACTCCACGATAAGGTGCACGAACAGATCACTACAGTCTGTGATTGGTCGTCCAATGCTTTCGAGAGAGCCCATGGTGTTAAGCATACCTAGGAAGATTGTTCGTAGGTCACCTACCGCTTCGTTCTTCATTTTTGGCAGCGATGAGAACGAAGTGAAGCAGGCGCGCACCAGCAGGCGCGTGTTGGCGTAGTGCTCAGTGAGCATGGTCCAGGCCCGAGAGTAGTTCTCGGTCGTGGTCGGTAGATTGCGCACGAGGGTGCTGGCTTCGCCCTTTAAACTCGTCTTGAGAAAGTGCAGCCTCTCGACGTCCTCCAGAGATGTGTCTTTGTCCACCATAGAGCGGAAAAGATCCCTGAAGGAGGGCCAGTCCTCGTAGGCACCAGAGAATTGTGGCAGCTGGATGCGTGGCAATGATTTGCGCATCGCACTCTCAGCTGGTTTGGCTTTCTCTAGTTGGTCGGTAGATTGGCGTTCAAATTTCGCCAGTAGGTCGAGAAACGCTGCCTTTTGAGACAGGTAGACCTCCTCCGCTGTAGCGTAAAAGTCCTCCTTGGTGTATTCGTCCTCGGTGAGAGCCTTCCAGTGAGTAGTCATCATATCTTCGTGATTCTCCTTGAAAAGATCCCAGTTCTGGTCGAGGCCTGCCATGCGTGCCGTTACTGTTCCTGCGGTGATTTTAGCCGCTCCTGATTTCTTCAGGTTGTCATAGGCTCTTGCCATTCGTCCGTATATCTCGTGCTGACGTCGCACGGCGTTTTCTATTTCGGGATTCATGCTGACTTCTGATTGGAGGAACTTCCTTTTCCGTACCTTCCGAACTTAATGCTGTTATGAACAGTGGATTCAGTAACCGCTGGATAGGCTATCCGGCTCGAAGGACCATGTTTCGGAACGGCAGGGAAATTTGGCAGTGAAAGGAAGTCTTAAGCGTACAGCATGAATCTCTGGTAAAAACAGGAGCTTTATTGCTACTTCAGGTACATTGTAGATTTGGCTTTGGGTTGTAAGATCGGCCTCTTTTCCCGGAGTTTTAAGGGCCCGGTCGAGGGGTAACTCCGGGATCACAATGGAGGGCAGGGCCTGCTTGTCGATCTTCTGCGTCGCGCTTCTCCTCTTCGGATCGGTCTGCTGATCTGGGAGGGCCTCCTGGCTCGTCTCCTCGGTCGGGGACGTCGTCGTCCGTTGCTGGAGCCTCGTGTAGATCGGCCTTTAGCCTCGACCACCACTGAGCGAACTTTGTTCGACGGGGGAGGGGCGGACTCTACCGGGTCCACAGTTTCCTCGGGTCAACTCGAGCTTTCGCTCAGAGGAGTTGTAAGTGGATTCCGCTAGCTCCGGATGGAGCGGGATTCGCACTGATTACTCTCTATCGCTATTTCCTCGACACCCGGTTTGTGTAATGTCACGGGGGAGTTAAACTGCGAGAGAGGAACGATTCCTTATGGGCAGGCTTGCCCTTATATGCCTCTTGTGTTGATATTGTGACCGCGCGAAAGACAGCCGCCCCGCGGCGACATGTGTTATCGCTCGCGGCGCGGGGTGGTGTCGCGCTCGCCCCACTTAGCGGGCAAGGGAGCGCAGAACGGGCTGCCGTGCTCGCAGGCGCGCCGTTCGGATTGCGGATCTGAACAGTAGTACTTTCGATCGTTTCGATCGATTAGATTTACGCGGAGTCGATGAGAGATCCAACCAGGAGTCTGATCGCTTCCTCTTTTTCGACGTCGCATCCTCCCAATCCTCCTCCTCCTCCACTTCCTTCTCCTCCTTCTCGCGCTGCTGAAATGGTAACGTTTCGATCCCCGCGTCAGCAACGCTCTCCGTCGGCTCTTCTTTCTTCACCGAGATCGAGTTGTCTGCGATCTTTTGCAGCGGTCCGATGAGAGGCTTAAAGTGTGCGTCCAACTCAATGTCCTTCACGATCTTACCGGTCTTCAAAGCGCGAAGTTTCTTACGAATCGAATCACTCGTTTTCGCAATCTCCTTCGCGATCTTCTCGCGCTTGCAAATATTCTCACTCCTGTCGATCGTGGCCATCGCAGAAAAAAGCAGCGGTGTTAATCACATGTTTTAACCCGACGAGGTATTGACAGCGACTGATCGCTTTTGCGGTATCGCGAACACGTTAAATCCTTTTCTGTATCGGCCGTTCGAAAGCGCGCTGTCCTTGTCTATCACTACGAATCCGTACTTGCGTTGCCAACAATCATGACACAGCGCACAAAATTCGTCGTACGACATGTCGGTATTTACATGATCGTTGTACACGTGTTTCAGATTGGTACCATCCTGTTTGAACAGGATTAGTAGGTTCGCATTGTCACGTATCAGATGTTTAGGTATTCTCGCGTACGTCTGACAGAGATAGAAGCAGTCGACGCTCGAGTGTCTGCCCATTGAGAAGTACTCTCTCACAGCATCTTGCTTATCGCACGCCACGTCATCGAAGACGAAGATTGAGTTTGGACGCGCATCGCTCGGCGGAATGACGTCACTGTTGTTGGAAAACGTAAAGTAGCCAATCTCTTCTATCGACGTTAATACATTCTCCAAGTATCGATATTTCGGTTGCTGCAACGATTTCAAGTATACATACACGTTCTCGAAACATACACCGTGCGGACTTTCCAGCAAGCTTATCAGAACGTTGGTTTTACCGCAATTCGAGGGACCACAAATGATCGCGCGTATAGTAGTCGGTAGCATCACCCCATGCCTGCGCTTCTCCGCGTTGCCCGCCATAGACCGTAATCTGTCGTCGCAATTCGACACGCGAATCGTCAACGGTTGTCGCACGAATCTCATTTTTTTTTTTTTCAGACTGTCGACTGGAGCTTCCGACCGGACGCCTATTTATAGGTGCGCGGAACCGCGAATCGCTCAGTAACAAAGATGTTCGTCCTGCTGTCGAGACCTTCCGATATCCGCGATTTGAGCGTCGAACAGCTACAATTTGTGCCGAAACCTGTTCTGCTGCGAATGTGTGGTGATTACGTACACTACGTGTGGAACAAGCTTCCGGAACATATAAAGACAGATTCAGAGGTTCAGACATATCGTCGCTGTTACGAGCATTACAATCAACCGTGGCAGCGAACGCACATCGACGGTCCCGCGCCATTGATAAAGGATTGCAGCGAATGCTGCAAACGAAAATAGGCAAAGGCTTATTAAATCGCGCGATAAACGCACTTCCGATCGAATTGCATATTCCCGGCTATCAATTTTGCGGTCCGGGAACTCGTTTACAAGAACGATTGGCGAGAGGCGATGAAGGTATTAATCCATTGGATGCGGCGAGTCGCGAGCACGATATAGCCTATTCGCGTAGCCGCGATCTCGCCGGGAGACACACGGCAGATGAGATACTCGCTGCGAAAGCGCGAAAACGCATTATCGCAAGAGATTCGACTCTCGGCGAGAGAGCTGCCGCTACAGCCGTCTGGGCGATCATGAAGGCTAAGACGAAACTCGGAATGGGCTTGAAAACGAAGAAAATGAAAACGAAAACGTAGAAGAAGAGAGCGGATCTGAAAAAACGGATACTTCCGGCGGCGAAACACGGTGGTATCTTGCCGATTCTACCGTTGTTGGGAGTTCTCGGTTCGTTGGTCGGCGGAGCGGCAGGAGTCGCGAAGGCCGTGAACGATAACAAAGTCGCGCGGCGTCAGCTGGAAGAACTGAAACGTCACAATCGCGCCATGGAAGGTCACGGACGTTATCTCGCTCCATACAAACGCGGACATGGAGTCTCGAGTAAAAAAAAAAAAAAAATCTCAAGGAAACGTTCAAAATTCCGAAAGGTGTAACAACTTGCAAAGCGTATGCACATTCCATATTTTAGAGGTATTTTTATGCGTACTACCTTACCGATGGATGGAGTGCGTCGAAACGAGAGTGGCATCGTGAATTTGGATAACGCTGAGGGACCGGTACTCACTGGCTGGCATACGCGAAGAGGGGAGATCGAGCCATATATTTCGACAGTTATGGTAATCTTCGACCGCCGAGAGAATTGGTGCTGTATCTAAAGAACAACGTGACGCAAATCGAGTACAATCGCACACATTATCAATGATACGATCAGAGCAATTGCGGACAACTGTGTGCTTTCTACAGACGGTTGACGATCAATTTAAAGACTGGCATTGCATTGTTTGAACTCAGTATTCATTCAAACATGTCACTGACATTTACGCTCACCGGCAAGAGTAGCATCCTCGCGGTAAGCTACTTTCCCACCGTGGATTTGAGCGACGGCGATTACGAGCTCGGTCTGACAGATTTCGAAACCTATTACACGATACCGAATGTAAATTCTTCGAACAATAAATTCTACTTTGACGACAAGGAGATTACCGTTCCGGAAGGGTCATACGAACTGCGTGATATACACACGTATTTGAAACAATCAATTTTACAATTGGAACAATCCAATAATATTACGAGAAAGAAACATGTTGGCGAAGATGAAGAGTATCCATTGATCATTCGAGCCAACAACAATACGATGAAAAGCGAGATCAAATGTGCTCATCGGGTAAATTTCACCAAACCGAACAACATTGGAACACTGCTGGGATTTTCAGCAAATCGCGTGCTGGAACCGCGACAATGGTATGAATCGGACGTACCGATAAATATCATCAGTGTAAACATCATTCGCATAGAGTGTAACGTGACCGCGGGCGCGTACAGCAACGACAAGTACGTGCACACGAGTTTTCGCCGAGTGTGCCACCAGGATATAAGATATCGGAAACGCCGGCGCAGATCATTTACCTTTCGATCACCGTACGGAGCATTACTGACCTAACGATTCGCGTCGTCGATCAGGACGGTCGATTGATTGATTTTCGCGGAGAAGAGATCACCGTTAGACTGCATGTGCGAAGACGACGACTGTGGTAAAACGTGAGATGCTCATACTGAACGAAGAAGTGGAGAAGGTGCGACAGACGAGAAACAAAATTGGAGAGACAATCCGATCGCCAAGAAAGAAGAAACTCACTGCGTCGAACGCTGAATTTTTGAAATCATTGGGTTTCGTCGTGCGAAATGGCTAATATCTTAAACATTGGAGGTGAACCGATCTTTGACGATAGCATCGTTAAGATTGAGACTCACACGTACAATCCGTACGCCAACACGACGTTTAAACACAACGATGAGATAAGAATACCCATAAAACAGTAAGATTTATACACGTTGCCAAGCGAAAGCTTTCTCTACGTCGAAGGGAGATTGATAATAAAGAAAAGGAATGACGAGTCTCAGGCAACGCTTGTAAATAATTGCGTAGCGTTCATGTTCGATGAGATTCGATATGAGCTCAACGGTGTGGAGATTGATCGCAACAGAAACGTTGGAATAACCAGTACCATCAAGAACTACGTATCGCTATCGTATAACGATTTTCAACTCATGCGGAATGCTGGATGGGACGTTACATCGAGCATACTGGAAGGATACTTTAACTTTTGCGTACCGCTCAAGATGTGGCTGGGCTTTAGCGAGGATTACAAACGCGTGATTATTAACGGTCGTCAAGAATTAATTTTGATACGTGCGCGTAGCTCAACAATTGCATTGTAGGAGATCCGGCGACGGAGCCGGAAATCTAACTGTTTAAAGTACAGTGGCGAATGCCTCATGTTACGTTAAACGAGCTCAATAAACTGTCCTTGTTACGGGCCTTGGGAAGCGGGCGATATCTTAGTGTCAGTTTTCGTTCGTGGGATCTGTACGAGTACCCCCTCTTGCAGAGCACGACCAAGCATTCGTGGGCTGTCAAGACTACGACTCAGCTAGAGAAGCCGCGATACGTTATTTTTGCGCTGCAGACCGGCCGCAAGAATATCATGTCTCAAAATGTTAGCATATTCGATCACTGTAATTTGACCAATGTCAAGCTTTATCTAAACTCCGAATGTTATCCGTACGATGACTTGAACCTAGATTTTACTAAAAATCGATACGGCCTTTTTTTTATATGTACGCGCGTTTTCGTAAAACTTATTACGGATACGATAACAGTGATACGCTTTGCAGCGTGTATACATTCCTGACGGAAGGACCTTTCGTTGTCATCGATTGCTCGCGACAAAACGAGTCCGTCAAGAGCGCCACCGTGGATGTGCGAATAGAATTTGACTGTAAAGAAAATGTACCTGCAAATACTACCGCCTATTGTCTTATCTTGCATGATCGCGTAATCGAATACTGCCCGTTGTCTAATGTAGTGCGCAAACTCATGTAAATCGCCATGTCGACAAATATTCCGATATAAAGGAAACAGACGTAGCGCGATATGGTATAGTACGGATCGTTCCTTCGTTGCATCATGATCGTGCCAACGTTTATCGATCTGCAAGGATTCATCGTCGGGATGAAATTTGTCGTAAAGGAGGCAGCGGTGCTGAGAAACGGGACCGTTCTGGCGCATTACATCTTTACGCGCCCCATGCCGTGGAGTCTTCTCACAAATTCCGACAAGTCATGTGCTTCCTGGCTGATTGCAAATCACCATGGATTACCGTGGGATGAGGAAGACGTGCCATACGGTATGGTAAAACGCCTAATTACGTCAGCCGTGCTTGGTACAGAAGAGGATGACGAGATGCCGACTCTCGTGTACGTCAAGGGATGCCAGAAACAAAAATGGCTGGTGGATTTGCTTGAGAATTATGCGAAAGAAAATCTGATCATCGAGACTTTGGATGCGGATTACGAAGATATCAAATCTTTAAATAATCTAGATGTTACTAACACTATGCGATGTGGAAAACATGTTAAGAATTGCGCATTACAAAATGTATTAAAATTATTTAACTGGTGGTCGCGACGCCAGGAGAATTGGGATCTTTTAAAACAATAAATTATATATATATATATATATATATATATATATATATATATAATTTTACAATGCTTTATTTTCTTTTCCCCATTCCCATTAGTTGTTAGTGGTTTCCCTCTCCTAATTTTCCCCACCACATCATAATTTGAAGGTAGGGTGTTGTTGCGTATATAATTGGTTCATTTTCCACTTCTTAGTCATTGGTATGATTTTTTTTTATAACTTCTACGTAAGCAGCGCTGACATTGGTGTTTGAAAATGTTGAAGGAAGGGGAATTATTCCTTCCCTTCCCTTATAATTTTTCATCTGCGCGCACCATCCAATTTTCTAAAACGTTGCAAACGGAGTTAACGTTTTAACTAGTGTTATGAAGACAAAATCAATCAAGTCTCATCGTTCGAAGCGACAACTTCAACAGTGAAAAAAGTATACCTCTTACGGAGAAATAAAAACAATGGCTGGTCACAGTGAAGATGTAAATAATTCTGAGAAGTGGATGTTCACTCGCGATATTCCCGATAAGGGACTTCGCGGCTTCGAGGGAAGCAGCACAAGTATGAATTATTACGTACCGTATCCTCGTGAAAAATCGGAACCTCGTTATACGCCTAAGCCTCGTGAAGTTTCATCGGATGAGCGCAAAACGTAAGTATTACTTTGCATACATTTTTAAAATTTATTTTTTCTAATTTTATTAATTTATCCACTTTATTTTTTTTACAGTTTCAATATATCGGAACCTCGTTATACGCCTCGTATCTTGGGCAGACGATTTGCCCTGACAGTCACGGCTTACAAGTATTTGGATATCGGAATCAATGTGGGATCTACATCCTTTGTGGAATTGATTCTTAGCGACAATCGGGGAAATCAGATCGTGCTTCCTCATGCAACGTGGACAACGATCATCGAAAGACGCATGGATATCGAACAACTCATGCAGTCGACTGTCGGTTCATCGCTGTCTATTCGAGATCTAATTATAGAACTTGTTAAAATGCGTGACGCTAATATTGTAAAAGTCACGTTGCGTGATACATGCTTATACATGATACCAGCAACTATATTATTTTTGTTTGAAATCGAACAATGTGTTGAACATGTATATTTCCATTTATGTCAAAATATACAGCATGTTAGTAATAAGTATAAACATTTTGTAACAATCTTGCGACAAAATCGTATCACGGATAAATTTCAGGCGAGAAAAGTACTGAGTGAGGTGTCCGATGGAAGTTCGCTCATAGATTGCGAACTATTAGCTTTCGCTTTAGATAACATTGTATATGAAGCAAAAATGTAAATAACAAATAAAAATTAAATATTAGCATAAATAGTGGCAAAATTATTTTTCAATCTATCTCTTCCGTTTTCATCTAACATTAGTCTCCTCTATGTTTAAATTATATATATATATATATATATATATATATATATATATATATGTTGTTGTAATGTCCTTTTTAATTATATAAACGATTTATTATAAATTTAAAGAATTAATAAAATTATTAAAATATAGCTAAAAACTTTTATCTAAAATAGAATAATCTCATCACGGCACGTACGAACTTGTCCGTTCCTGTCTTCCACTCTCATTTTCCACTACGGGGAAACTCTATAGTTTAAGTCACGTAAAATATGGTTTTTTGTTGATTTTTTTTTGTTGAACACAGACTTAGAAAATGGCCTACGGCACCATAATTATTTATTTATTTATTTATTTATTTATTTATTTATTTATTTATTTATTTATTTATTTATTTATTTAATTTTCTATTTATCTATTTATCTATTTATCTATTTAATTTTCTATTTATTAATCTATTTAATTATCTATTTTTCTATTTATTTTTTTAATTTATCTATTTATTAATCTATTAATTTCTTTTTTAATTTATCCCCTCCCTGCCACCCCCCAACCCCTGCCACCCACCACCCCCTGCCATCCCCCTGCCACCCACCACCCCCTGCCACCCACCACCCCCTGCCACCCACCACCACCTGCCACCCACTACCCCCTGCCACCCACCACCACCTGCCACCCACTACCCCCTGCCACTCCCCCCTGCCACTCCCCCGCCACCCACCATCCCCTGCCACCCCCCCCTCCACGCCGATGACGTCATCCCCCCACCAAAAGTGAAATAGAACTCCCATAGTCTATCTACTCCTTCTATTCTGTGGCCGGGATCTGTGATCTCACGTTCTCACGTCAAATACGTTTATATCAAAGGTAATCCACGGTAATCCTTTTTCATTTTTACATATAAAAATTGTATTGTGTGCTAAGTGTATTGGCTTTATATCGTAACTGATATAAGAGAGTAACCTATTAAAATCTATATATTTGCTATGCAGTTTTCACAGTCAATAAAGGTGCGTTTAGATGGGAGCGTCGAGCGTCGAGCGTCGAGCGTCGAGCGTCGAGCGTCGAGCGTCTGCGCAGATGTTAAACGAGACAGATTCAAGTTTCTAGCATCTAGCTTCTTGCGGCTAATAACATGGTGAGCATACAAATACGGTCGAGATCAACAGGTTATGTTCTCATATACACATTATTATACTAAAAAATTAATATTTATTAACATCCAGCTTCTTACAGCTAATAACATGGTGAGTCATATGAATATGGTCGAGATTAAAAGGTTATATTCTAATATACACATATTAGCACTAAAATTAATATTTGTTAACATAATAAATATTAGTAAATAAAATATATTATAAAACATTACTACCAACAGTGCATATTAGACTCTGTTTCGTGCTCTGCCGAGGTGCCCTCGGGACACGAATAAATGCCGGGACCACCCTGACCAGGGCGCGGGGCAAGAGCCGAGGAGTTAGCGAGGAATGGGTTTAGATAACGCACGCCCTTTATATATGATTGACAAGCACAATTTATTTACAGTCTTATACACAGTTCTCGCACTTTCGCGCACCCGAGCGGGCTGAGCCTTCGCGGAAATGTCGGGCGGAAATCTTGAGTCGCTCGGTCTCTCTGCGTGGCTCGCGGAACGGAATCTTATTGAAGAGCGATGAATGACCGCCCTCGCGATCGGAGATCTTGCACGCGACCGACGGATATCTTGCTCGCGCGGCAGATGAGCGACCGCGAACACGGAAATGTGCGAGAGGCTCAGGCTCACTCTGGTTACTCGGGGACGCGATAGCGGACACAAATTTTACACTAAATCACAGAAGTACGAGGCGCGGTAGAGCCGCGTTCACAATGTACGGCGCGGCACGACAAGATGGCCGCGAGCGGGGTCGATATCGGGATCGAACTCCCGGCGTTGATTGTATGAAAAATGAGACAACTCTCACGCTCGGTGATCGCGACGCTCGAGATAGAGGCACTCGCGAAAACCGGATTAGCATCGTGGGACGGTTTCGCCGTCGACACGGGTCTTTCGCCAAAAATCACGCTACCGCACGCGGTGATCACGTGATCCGTCTGTGTGCGTCGGCCCGTCGTATTACGGACGACAAAAACTCGGGAAAAGAGATGTTTCGCGCGACGATTATATCGCGACGAAACTTGTGCGCACGATGTAATCCAGCAAACACAGACTATAACCATTATATAACACAAAAGTAACATGTAATATAACAACAGTAATGTAACATATATATAGCAGTAATTTTCTTTGTAGCAGTGATATACATAATTGTGTTTTGTAACAGTTATATTGCTCTGTTATTTATTGGTTACACTACGATAACAACAATAAAACATCAACATAACACGTTCAGAGATATACTGACAAAGCGTGCAATATATATTGATATCTATAGGATTTATTATTTATATAAATATAAGTTATATAAATAAGACCGTGGCGTCTTAAAATAATATGTTGTACGTACAATTATAAAATAAACCAAAATATGTGTTACATCCTGAGAACTCCACGATTTCCTTTTTTTCGCGGGAATTCCTATTAAGCACTTAAGATGTCTTTTAGGGTAAGGATAAATAACCGAGGACGGACGGTTATCGATCGGCGAGTGAGCCTTGATCTCCTCACATTCCTTCTTTTCAAACTGAGTATTTGTGTGGGCAACTAAAAAGCAACCTTCCAGATGACGAAATATTGACAGACGGGGCATATGTGATCGGAATTTTATCAAGTTAGTCTGGCCCATAACTATAACCCGGCGACACGACGCGCCAAAAAGGGGGCTTAATCCCAAATGGAGTTTACTTGGGATCTTTATCGAATCATGCGACTATGCCAAAATTACCCGCGCAATGTCCGACAAACAGAAACGAAATCTAAAACGTGATTTTAGAAATCTAAGGGCACGTGGCGGAGGTTTCTGTTTGTGATAGGACTATAATTAAGATTAGAAGGATATGCATCGTCTGTCAACATTGGAACAGGGTTGCGAGATAAATAAGGAACCCTAATAAAAGAGAAATCGGCGATAGTCGAAAACAAATGAGTCACTGGAAGAATCGCTGGGTTGCACCCCCGATAAGACAGTGGGGGCCTTACGAGGGGACTCACCAATGGAAAACCGGAAAAATCAATAACCGTCTCTAGCTCTCTAGGATAGGCGAAAACCTAAAAATCTTCCTCTTGGGGGAGAAACATCTCGCCCAATAAGAAATCCCTTAAACACAAATTAAAAACATCCCGCCAACCAGAAGTTCCCAAAACGAAACACCTTCCTCCCACAACGAAACTCACCCTTCCCATCTGGAACCTTCCCTAGTAGCATTTTACATTGGCGCAATATGTAGCCAATGCATTGTACATTGGCGCAATATGTAGCCAATGTATAATGCTACTAGGGTTCCTATATAAACCGCGACATCACAAGACTCACCGCTCAGAACAATTCTCTCAGTCTCTCAAGCTTTGGCCTACGTATTGTTCGGTATTACAATCGTGATCTTACTCGTTTCAAGTCACGATTCCAAGTTTAAAGTCAGTGGAAGAGATCCGACTAAACATCAGTCCCTCCGACTCACCCACCGACGAGACCAACGTCCCATTCCGGGAGAAAATCAACGACCAAGAACTCATCAAGTAGTAAGTCTCGTAATTCCCTTCTCTTTTGCGTGTTATCGCCCCCTTTTTTCCTTTTAAAGTGGTCTATCAACCATCGGATCCCCGGGAGTTTATAATAACCAGTCTATACTATCATGGGTTTGGGTCGATCGGTGTAGGCAAGCCGGTTCACTGACACCTTGAGCTCGCGGTAGATTACTATCGTGGGTCTGGGTCGATCGGTGTAGGCAAGCCGGTCCACTGACACCTTGAGCTTGTGGTAGATTACTATCGTGGGTTTGGGTCGATCGGTGTAGGCAAGCCGGTTCACTGACACCTTGAGCTCGTGATGGATTACTATCGTGGGTTTGGGTCGATCGGTGTAGGCAAGCCGGTTCACTGACACCTTGAGCTCGTAATGGTCTCCTTTTGTACGCTTTCAAACGGGTCCGAGCAAGATCGACCACTAAATAAATAAAATAATTTTAGTGAACCCGGAAGTTCCACCCCCTGAAAGGCAGAATCTCCGCTCGATCAAGCGGAGAAGGAATCGTCAGAATCGGCAGGCGCGAAAGAACTTGGGAGATTTGGTGTCGGATTTCCTCCGACACGAACAAGTTAACACAGGTCCTCCGCGACTCGCCACTCCGCCCCCCCCCCCACCAGCTCTTCCGGAGGAACCGCCATCACCCCCTCCTCCTAATCCACCATCTCGCCCTATAATCCTACCGTCTGGCCTCGTTCCCACACCTTATCGCCCCGTTTGCCGCGTCCCCCCTTTCCGCATACTCCCCGTTAGACCCAATCCCCCTCCTCCGGTCGAACCCAGGATACCATCCCCGACCCCCTCGACCGCCTCCACGATTGACATTCTCGACCAAGAAGTCGATCCCGAAGTAGTTACCCTCGATTAGTAATTAACACCCTTATAGCATAAAATTATTTACTTGTCTTTTACATTGTATTTTAATTACACACATACATCTCACACACACACACACACACACACACACACACACAGGTAGATTCATGTAATTTTAATCAGTAACAAACATCATTTTATTGTAATAAATGTCAGTTGGTTCTATGTCAGCAACACGTACTATTTATTTGTAATAAATGTTTAATTTGTTTTTAAGATTTAATTAAATGTTCCTTTATTTTAAATAAGACCTAACCCAGTACCATCATCCTCTCGAAGTCGCACGAGGTCCGATCCTGAGTTAAAGGGATTGAATTCCCTGACTCGAAAGAGGACCGACGATCGCACCGCTCATGGAAGGCGTCCTACCGTCCCTACGGACGTTGACCCTTCCTGAGCCATCGAAAGTGCGTTCGGGCTCGCGCCACGCGCCTCAGAGCGTGTACCTGCGAGCGATATTCTTAAGCTTCTAGTTGCGTCCTTCCTTACCCCGACCTCTCTAGTTAGCCTTTCCTTTGCTTCCCAGTTTTTCTTATCCTAATCCTGGGGTTGGACGTAACATATGTATATTAACAATAACATAAAACATACTTATTAAGACGGTCTTGAAATAATAGAATTCGGACTATGACCGGCATTGACTCGCTTTTATTAATTCGTCTTAAGTATGTTTTAAGTTATTAATATACATATTTTGGTTTATTTTAGAATTGTACGTACACAATTATTCTAAGACGCCGCGGTCTTATTTATATATTTATATCTATCTAAATAATAAATATAGATATCTATTATTATTTTATTTGTAAAAATCGATTTGACTAATGCGAATATCAAAATATATTTTCTGTATCAATAATTATTAAATATTATACATTATTTTTTTAATTTATATACATTCTGATAGGGAAGGGAAAGGGCAGAGAAGAGACGATCGGTGATTGGGCGCGTTCAGGAGATACAGCCACTCAGTAGCGAACGTGATTGGCTTTTACTTTTAGAATAAACCAATCAACGCAGAGTGTTAACAACACGAACTCAACAGTTGGTGTCTGTTGAACGCGCCCATTGCCATGCATGGTGACAGTAGATGAGGTTAGGAAGTATTCCATTGTCACGTTTCTTCAGCTTCTTCTTCTTATTACTCTCGGGCCCTATGCCTCCAGACGGAGGTCAATGTGGCCCGGTGTGTGTGTGTGTGTGTGTGTGTGTGTGTGTGTGTGTGTGTAACGTACGTACGTGGAACTGCGGGGACCACTTCTCCCTGCGGCAAAAGATCCAACAAGCTGCTGTACAAATTTTGGTAAGATTTAGGATTTTGCCAATGCGCGAACTCAGTGATTTTTATACGTTTTCGACTAATTGTTTATTTAACGATCACTATTTTTACAGGTATCAAAAAAGTGCATCATGCCTGAAGATATTCGACATTTAACAAAAAGACGAAGAAATCAATTAATAAATATAGAGATAAATAGTAATAGAAGAGATTTAGTACAAATAGCAGGAAGGTATGTATCGAATGTAGCGCCTAATAATGATCAGGTACAAGAAGTGGAACGTAATATTGTTCAGTATAATGATACTGAACAATATTACGTTATAAGTACCAATGAAGCTGTAGCACAGTGGAAGCCACCTAGTTTCTTACTTTCTAATGAACCCTTGTAGCATAATTAATTATTTATAATTACTATTAATTAGTACTTTAAATATATGCAAATTTTATTTTTGTGTTACAGACAGACTTTTTGAAAAAAAAAACAGATGGTACTAACGCGCGAGATAGTATTCATCGAGCATTAAAAAAATTTTTTTCGAATGAGTGTGCAATGAACTGTTCTTGGAAAGGAATTCGAAACAATTTTCGAGTTTCGGATTTATATCATTAAGATTATGAGAAGTATGTAATTAAAATATATACTGCTTACCATATTAATTGTTAATTACTGTAATAATTTTATTAATTTTGAATATTCTTGTCGTTTCTTTTTAGGAGAAATGATTTCATATCATGCGAGTCTAGCAGAATCCGCATTTGATGAAATTGCGGCGGAATGGATACGTTTTGCTAAGCAACGAAGCCAGCGAGAAAATCGTGATAAGAATGCAGCTGAGAAAGACGTAGATTGTCCAAAACCTTAAGCAACAAAGACTCGAGGAGTACACATATAATGGGTGGAAATTTCTACAGGATCTGTGCGGTTATTGGAAATGTTTTTTAATTTTTAACTTCACGCTTTCTTCTCTTTAAAAGGACACGCTACCATACCAAGTGAAAGTTATCAAGAATATTTGAGATGAAATGTTTTTTGTTTTAATATAGCCTTTCACGAACTAAAAACTTCTGTGGTAGTAATTTCAAGAGCTCTTTAATCACATTTTGTAAAATCTGTGCATTTTTCTTTTCTTTTATCATTTAAACCTTTTCATATAATTATTACCGATTTGGTTATTACTTAATTTTCTACTCATTAGAATTTGATTTTTTTATATGTGTTCCATTAAATGACCATTTTAGGAATAAGTATACTACTCCTTTATCTGTTATACGTATGACATTTGGGTACCACGTACAAAGGAGAAAATAAATCCTTAATATAAATGATATTTACAGTTCAAACCTGTAAAACAAAAAAGCTTGAAGAATGTGTGCATCAATAAAACATTTGTGCAATAAAAAATATATGTTTTAATATTCATTTTTTCTTTAGAACATTAAAAATTTGTTATTTGTATCTATGATAACTGTAGAGTTATAATTTATATCTGTTGTATAAATGCATCTCAGTGTCAATACACTTATATAGATCTACATGTAATTATTTCAGAGATGTATCTGCATAAGAGATATAAATTTTAACTTTACAGTTATTATAGATACAAATAACTTCGAGCATTATGACTATTTCAATAACAGATATATAACAGTTCGGTAGTATATATATTGCAGTTATATACATTTTCAGCAATTAATATAACAGTTACATTAAATCATAGCAATTTATATAATTTCAATATAACGTGTTATATTGCTGTTATGTCCACACAATGTCACGTGAGTGGAAAATTACAATTAACATATATATAACTGCAATCTCCACGTTACATTACATGTTACATTTCGTTTTATTACGGAAATATAACGGTTACATTGTAACGATTCGCCCTGTCAAGGCATCGTTCCTGATCATCACCCGCCGGATGCCGCCTGACCGATTCATAAAACGCGGCACCGGGGCCTTCCTCCGCGCGGCACCGAGAGACGCCGAAGAAAGCCGAGCCGCGCCGAGGACGCGAGCGCGTCAGCGTACCCCCACGCGACCCGCCTGACGAACGGCCTCCCTCCTAGCGGGCCCGCCGAACCGGGGTATATAAGCCGACGCTCCGGCGAGAAAAGACGACTTCGTCTCCACTCCAGCATTCCGCTGTTCCTGGCGAAGCCGACCCGACCGATTTCCTAGGCGACACACCAACGAGGTTCGGAGCTCCGAGTCTCGACCGAGTGCTCTCGGGTGTCCCCGATCTCTTACCTACGAACTCCTGACGGCACGGCTACGCGGGGTCGAGCACGCTCGGCCTCGCAACGAGGGCTCTCGTTGCCACCAGCCGCAGGGCTCCAGATCCATAGCCCGCGTGATCCTGATAGGCCGCGTCCTATGACCGCATAGAAATTCCGTTGTAATATACCGCGTTCCGTTAATACCGCGTCCGTCCCGTAAAACACCGCGCCGAGTGCATAAGCACTGCCGTCCGACTGTATATACCGCGTCCTGCTTGTAATACCGCGTCCGTCCCGTAAAACACCGCGCCGAGTGCATAAGCACTGCCGTCCGACTGTATATACCGCGTCCTGCTTGTAATACCGCGTCCGTCCCGTAAAACACCGCGCCGAGTGCATAAGCACTGCCGTCCGACTGTATATACCGCGTCCTGCTTGTAATACCGCGTCCGTCCCGAAAAACCGCGCCGAGTGCACCCGCACTACCGTCCTCTGTATTTCGATTACACGTCCCGCGACCCGTCTACCTACCGCGGTCCGTCTACCGCGTTACCACGTCTCGTGGTACTATCGTCGATTGTATATACCGCGTTCATTTTGTCATAACCGTATATTCTACTGCGTCGAGTGCCTCCGCACTCCCCTCCGATTATATTACTGCGTCGAGTGCATCCGCACTCCCCTCCGAAGATAGCTGTATATTCTAAAACCAATAAAACGATTCGTGTACTTGTATTCTGCTTGCTGTCTCTGGGCCTTCTCTCGAACCCCGCGTCCGACGAGCTAGTCCGCGTTCGAATAAAGATAGGCCGTTACAACATAACTGAGTTTGCTGGGTCTTTCTATCCAATTAATCCTTCATTTATTATATAAAAAAGATAATAAGTGGACAAGTAGAAACTTGCACATTGCTTTTTCATAATTTTTAAGTGTATAAATTACAAATTTCAACATTACTTCCTCACAATTTTCAAGTATGTAAATTATGAATTTGCACGTTGCTTAATCAACATTTTATTTCGCTCATAAAGCTTCCTCTTATGAGGAAGCCTATTTTTTATGTATAATAAATTAGTAGATATTTATTAATTTGGCTTCCTCATAGAGGAAGCTTTATGAGCGAAATAAAATGTTGATTAAGCAACGTGCATTTATAATTTGCATACTTGAAAATTGTGAGGAAGTAGTGTGCAAATTTATAATTTGTACACTTAAAAATTATGAAAAAGCAATGTGCAAGTTTCTACTTGCCCACTTAAAAACTATGAGGAAGCAATGTGCAAGTTTCTACTTGCACACTTTTTTATTGTGATAAGCTTTATTGCGACTAATATTTGTTATACTGTTACAAAAATCAATTAAATAATTAATGTTTTTATTAAAATGATCCCTACTAATTGTAGATATTTCTTAATTTTTTTATTTTGTTTCATTTTTTATTTATACATTAGTTTTTTATTTTTACTTAAAAATAATTTTTTAAATATATAAAAAGTGATTTTATTACTAACATTATGAAATAATAAATTAGTAGCACAAATGAAGTTTTACAATTGACACAATGTTAAATCGATGTTGACTTGAGTAGTTCAGGCTACATGGTCCATATATGGACTTGAGAATATAAGACTGAAGAATATAACAGATTTAGAATTGAATAAATTGCGACTGGTTTGGCGCAATTTTTCTAATTTTATTATATTTTTAAGTCTTTTCTACCCATATTTCATATATAATTCTTTAAGATTTGGTTGATTAGTTCTTGAGGCATCCTGTCTTTTTATTAAGAACGTTCAATGAATTTATTCGATCAAAATCTGTAAACAAAACACTGTTGCTGCTAAGGTGACGACAAGCGTCTTGAACATTCAAAGGAGTATGAATGTGTTAAGAATTTATGAAACTTGACAAGTATTAGATGAAGTTGTAGTTATTCTTTAATTAAATAAAGATTAAATACTATTCTTTTTTAAATTTAACATATCTTTGAGATGCTGTGATGTAATTGTGTCCGAAATTATTTTTCTAATACCAAAATTAGTAGCTGCTATAATTTTGGTATTATAAGTACTGATCATGCTCCGATCATGGCTTAATTGCTTGAATCATACCGATCTTAGATCATGATCCAATCTAGACAATTAAGCCAAGAATATAATAAAACAATAAATAGCCTGATATTTCAAAATTTGCCACACATATTTCTAAAAAAATTATGGACCTTTAATCGCATATAACAATGGATCTAATCAACCAAATCTTACAGAATTATATATGAAATAGGGGTAGAAAAACTGAAGAATATAATAGACTTAGAAATAGATCGATATCTCAAATATTGAGAAAGCTACAGCGTAAAACACACTTTTCTAAAAAATTAAAATCCCCTTCAAATCCATACCGGTAGACAGATTTGAATAAAATTAGAGGAGAACATACTTTCTATGATACTCTATTTGTGTGCACAATTTCAACCCGGTATCTAAAAAATTGTAGAAGTAGATGCGTGTACCAAAAATCCGCACACACACATACACATACACACACACACGCACACGCGCACAGACACACACACACACACACTTCCGGACATTTTCTACTAATATGATTTCTCGACATTTTGGAACATTCTAAATCTATTTCCATCAAAATTTTGGAAAAATATTTTTTTACCATCACAAAGCTTCCTCTATAAAGAAGCAAAAATATATTTGTGAAAATAATGGTTAACAGCAATGATAATATCACAGATTTTATATATTTCTTCACAATTTCTATAGCACACAAAAAATGGTTTCCTCTTTCGCAGAAAATAATTCCAATTACTATCAGACCATCACTTACATATAAAATTATTTTCTTCTTATATAAAAAGATATTTCAATTTTAGGAAAAAGATAACTACATTTTGTAAGAAGCAAAAATGGATGAAAGTCGCATTAGAAACTTAATGTTCAAATTAGAAGAATCTATAAATTCATAAAATATTACAAAATAGATTTCGTATCCGATTAATCCTTAATTTACTTAATTTAATTTTAATATTTTATTTACTTGTAAATAAGATACTGAAAATAATGCGACATCGTAAAAATTATAAAATATGGCGAAACAATTTTTTATATGCATATGTATTATATATGTGTATTACATACGTATACATATGTAATACATATGCATTACATATACAGTAGAATAATTATAGGTAATTATGTTGCAATTATAATTATCATATTATCTGTAATTATATTTTTCCAGTAGACACATACTTAGTCGGTGGAATAATAGTTACATATGTATAATATAATTATAATTATATAATCACCTATGATTCTTATATTGTATGTAATAAATATTAATTGTGTGTTTCAAATTGTATTAAAAATGTTTCTTTTAATCAAATGCACGCGCGAGCAATACAGCGTGACTGACCAATTTTACGCGTTCGCGGTTCTGCATTTGAACCTTTTATCGACCGTGGCTGTAAGTAGGTCGGTAACCCACCTACAGGTAGCGCGCTCATCTACACCGCTCTGCACCGAGAACGGAACTCATTAATGCTCCTCATTGTACAGGGTGCTTCCGCAACATACACATCAGTAAGTCGGGTTGCCTATTCGAGCAGGCGCGCATGGTCGTTCACAATTGCGTTGACTTCGGTGCATCACCTATAATCACTCGCATATCTTTTTTACAATAAAATGAACTTTGTAGCGCCCGAAGTTGCAATACAATTGTGACGGATTTCCGTAGCAGTAACGTTAAAACAGAAGTCGAGATGACAATACAGGTTATGAAATAAATTTTATTAAGAAAACGAGAAATCTTTTCTCTTACGAAAGAAGCTCGTACCATAGTCCATCATAATCATTATATATTAGAATTTTATTACTTAAATTATTTTTTGCACACAATGTTTATGCACAGGACAAAAATCAGCAATTAGCATGTGCACGTGTGCAAATTTAAATTATAAGTCGGCTAATAAATTTCATTCAATGTAAGTTTAAATAATGGCAGAAATCACCATTAACAAATCTTACAATATTCATTTTGTTACATTAATAAATAATTTATCATTAAATTGATAATCAATTTAATATATCAATACTAATGAGCATTATATAATTCTTTATATAAATGATGTTGCTGCATCTTAAAAATCTTAATCTTAATCTCATAAACAAGAGGTTTATTAGTATAAAATATATATTTTAAATATGATGCTAATGAATAGTTTATATAAGGCAAATTATCATAATATTTAATGCATACTTTTCAGTAATAAATTCCTTGTAGATTTATATAAGATTCAGTAGCATTATTTACATAAAGATGCTTATTAGCATCAGTATATTGAATTAATTATTAATGTTAATGATAAAATATTAATAATCTGAAATAAATGTTGTTAGACATAAGATCCGCTGATAATCGTTTTTATCGTTATAAATAACGATGGAAACGGTTATCAGCAGATTTTATGCTTAATATATGATCTTATGCCTAACTTAACATAAACAAAATTTAAACAAAAAATACATATTCTTTGTCTTGGAATATGCTTGCGCTTATGTAATACAGATTTGATGTGTAACTATGTTTTTAAACATAACGCAATCCTGCACATAAAATTTTTTATCACTTCTTTCATCATAAGAGGATCTCTGAATAACGAGTTACCTATTCTGATTTTAAAAGTTTCTATATTGTTTGGTAGAAATTGATATTTTACTTCGTAAAAAGGCAAAAAAGTCCTGTTTCTTTTGCGAAACATGAATTGACCTGCTAGATTTATAAAATTATCCATTTGTTTTCGTAAAGAAAAATTTTTCATAAAGGTGGTGAAAGAAGTTTCTGTGAAGTTGGCACCTCACTTTAAAAAATCGGAAGTTTTATCAACAGTTCCATTTGCACCCGCAATAGTTCTACAGTTCCTGATAGGTTTTAGAAATAGTTCCGTTGATTTAGTTAAAAACAATAAATTTTGAAAATATGAGGTGCTAACTATCCGTAGCACCTCATGTTTCGAAAAAATTAATTTTAAACATATTTTATAGTTCTCGAAGAGTTCTACAGTTCCTGACAAGATTTAGCAATAGTTCCGGTCATTAAAAGTATTTTTAAACAAATTTTTAATCTGACCGCGAGCACCTCAAATTCCAAAAAAATTGATTTTTACCATAAAATTCTATAGTTCTCGAAGAGTTCTACAGTTCCTGATAGGTGTCAGCGACAGTTCCGGCCTTTAATAATTTTTAAATAAATTTTTAATCCGACCGCTGGCACGTCATCTACGAGAAATACGGGGTGCTGACAATTTGGATCGTTTTCTTCAGAGTTCACTGATTGGCTGATTGGCGTTCACTTTTTTTTTTCTTTTAACTTTTATACGCGCCGTCATTTTCGTATACCAAAATTTTTCGTACGAATTTGAGAATCAAAGCTTAAATTGCAAGTCCGACAGTGAGTGAGGCAGGGGAAATTAGCTTTTACTCAGGTATAGTTCAAAAATATAGATAAAAGATATGTTTAATAATACAAATGTTTAACACAGATATTCATAATGAATTAACATAATAATAAAATGAAGAAACATTAAACATATATATTACATAAAATACAATTTGAAACAAAACTAAATAATATCTTATATCTAAATAATAAATAAATTTATATGCTTATAACAGATGTTCGATGTGATTGCCATCTTCCTCTAAACATAACGCGATTCTGCGCATGAAATTTTCTCTCACTCTGTTTAGCATGGCAGGAGTGATTTCTGCACATGCGTTGCGAATTCTATTTTTTAAATCTTCCTCATTTACGGGGAGAGTATCGTATACTTTATTCTTTAAAAAGCCCCACGCGAAAAAGTCCATAGGCGTAAGGTCGGGAGAACGTGGTGGCCACTCTTGAGGACCATGAAGTCCGATCCAACTCCCAGGAAATTTTCTATTTAAAACAGTTCTCGCCAAAAGAGAAGTGTGGGCGGGATGTCCATCTTGTTGGAATATCATTTCTAGCCTAATAGCTAGTGGCACATTTTCTAATAATTCATCAAGCCGATGGAGAAGAAATTGTGAATAATAATGTGCATTCACATTTCCCTCAATAAATTCGGGGCCAATGATGTGATCATCTATAATTGCCAGCCACACGTTTACAGTCCACCGTCCTTGAACATTTTTTTCTTTTATGCAGTGTGGATTGCTTCTGCATAGTGATGCTCATTATGACGGTTTATGCATCCATCACTCCCAAAAGTTGCTTCATCCGTCCAGAGAATATTTTTCAAAAATTGATCATTTCCGGCATCATTGAAATCGACCTGCAAAAATTGAATAATTTAACATAAAATTGACGACACAAGTTGATAAATAATAACAATGTCTAAGTATGTTATAATAAAAGTAAATTTAAACTAACTTACATGATCAAGAACGTATTCACAAAAATTTAATCGTCGTGGCATATCACGAGGTATAAGTTTATGTGTTGTGTGCCGTTTGAACGGATGTTGACCCAAAGAATGTTTAATTATTTTATGAACTGTTATATGATTCATATTTAAATCTACGGCAATTGCTCTTGTGCTTGTGTGAGGATTTTCAACAAGAGCCTGTTGAACAGCATCAACTGCCTCCTGTCTTCTCTGCGGAACACGGATCGGCCTCCGAGATTTATTAAACTGTCCATTTCTTCTTAATCTCTCATGAAGTCGATGAAAGAATCCATGGTCTGGGTGTCGTCTTTCTGGATATGTTCGGGCGTAAAGTGCAGCCGCTTGCCTTTGATTTTTTCGACACTCGCCATAAATACAAATCATGTCCGTTAATTCCTCAAATGAATAACGGTTTCGTTCTGGCTCCATCGTTATCTCTTAATTTATAACGCGTTTTAACCTCTATGACTTTCACGTCAATTTCCCTTAAACAAAAGGCGATATCGGGAGGCTACGATGCACGGAGTGCAAGAAGGGAAACAATAACCCAAAAAGCAACATTTAGCATGTGCTAAAATTATTCAAATGCAGTTAACAAATATATTTCTTATTTATTGAGCCAAGAAGATCAAACGCAGTGGCTGCATTTTGCGTTCATAAATTTTAGCAATAGTTCCGGTCATTAAGTATTTTTAAACAAATTTTTAATCTGACCGCGAGCACCTCAAGTTAAAAAAAAATTGATTTTTACCATGAAATTCTATAGTTCTCGAAGAGTTCTACAGTTCCTGATAGGTGTCAGCGACAGTTCCGGCCTTTAATTATTTTTAAATAAATTTTTAATCCGACCGCTGGCACGTCATCTACGAGAAATACGGGGTGCTGACAATTTGGATCGTTTTCTTCCGAGTTCTCGGCAGTTCTCACATAGTTCCGAGCATTTAAATACGTTTTGACAAGAGTTCCAGCTATTTATTATTTTTAAACAATTTTTTAATTTGACCGCTGGCACCTCCTCTACGAGAAATACGAATAAATTTTTTTTTAACTTGAGGTGCTCGCGGTCAGATTAAAAATTTGTTTAAAAATACTTAATGACCGGAACTATTGCTAAAATTTATGAACGCAAAATGCAGCCACTGCGTTTGATCTTCTTGGCTCAATAAATAAGAAATATATTTGTTAACTGCATTTGAATAATTTTAGCACATGCTAAATGTTGCTTTTTGGGTTATTGTTTCCCTTCTTGCACTCCGTGCATCGTAGCCTCCCGATATCGCCTTTTGTTTAAGGGAAATTGACGTGAAAGTCATAGAGGTTAAAACGCGTTATAAATTAAGAGATAACGATGGAGCCAGAACGAAACCGTTATTCATTTGAGGAATTAACGGACATGATTTGTATTTATGGCGAGTGTCGAAAAAATCAAAGGCAAGCGGCTGCACTTTACGCCCGAACATATCCAGAAAGACGACACCCAGACCATGGATTCTTTCATCGACTTCATGAGAGATTAAGAAGAAATGGACAGTTTAATAAATCTCGGAGGCCGATCCGTGTTCCGCAGAGAAGACAGGAGGCAGTTGATGCTGTTCAACAGGCTCTTGTTGAAAATCCTCACACAAGCACAAGAGCAATTGCCGTAGATTTAAATATGAATCATATAACAGTTCATAAAATAATTAAACATTCTTTGGGTCAACATCCGTTCAAACGGCACACAACACATAAACTTATACCTCGTGATATGCCACGACGATTAAATTTTTGTGAATACGTTCTTGATCATGTAAGTTAGTTTAAATTTACTTTTATTATACTTAGACATTGTTATTATTTATCAACTTGTGTCGTCAATTTTATGTTAAATTATTCAATTTTTGCAGGTCGATTTCAATGATGCCGGAAATGATCAATTTTTGAAAAATATTCTCTGGACGGATGAAGCAACTTTTGGGAGTGATGAATGCATAAACCGTCATAATGAGCATCACTATGCAGAAGCAATCCACACTGCATAAAAGAAAAAAATGTTCAAGGACGGTGGACTGTAAACGTGTGGCTGGCAATTATAGATGATCACATCATTGG
The DNA here is from genome assembly GCA_035220575.1 of Temnothorax rugatulus. NCBI lineage: Eukaryota > Metazoa > Arthropoda > Insecta > Hymenoptera > Formicidae > Temnothorax > Temnothorax rugatulus. The sequence continues at coordinate 66,255 of JASTWL010000497.1, read as the reverse complement.
CCCCGAATTTATTGAGGGAAATGTGAATGCACATTATTATTCACAATTTCTTCTCCATCGGCTTGATGAATTATTAGAAAATGTGCCACTAGCTATTAGGCTAGAAATGATATTCCAACAAGATGGACATCCCGCCCACACTTCTCTTTTGGCGAGAACTGTTTTAAATAGAAAATTTCCTGGGAGTTGGATCGGACTTCATGGTCCTCAAGAGTGGCCACCACGTTCTCCCGACCTTACGCCTATGGACTTTTTCGCGTGGGGCTTTTTAAAGAATAAAGTATACGATACTCTCCCCGTAAATGAGGAAGATTTAAAAAATAGAATTCGCAACGCATGTGCAGAAATCACTCCTGCCATGCTAAACAGAGTGAGAGAAAATTTCATGCGCAGAATCGCGTTATGTTTAGAGGAAGATGGCAATCACATCGAACATCTGTTATAAGCATATAAATTTATTTATTATTTAGATATAAGATATTATTTAGTTTTGTTTCAAATTGTATTTTATGTAATATATATGTTTAATGTTTCTTCATTTTATTATTATGTTAATTCATTATGAATATCTGTGTTAAACATTTGTATTATTAAACATATCTTTTATCTATATTTTTGAACTATACCTGAGTAAAAGCTAATTTCCCCTGCCTCACTCACTGTCGGACTTGCAATTTAAGCTTTGATTCTCAAATTCGTACGAAAAATTTTGGTATACGAAAATGACGGCGCGTATAAAAGTTAAAAGAAAAAAAAAGTGAACGCCAATCAGCCAATCAGTGAACTCTGAAGAAAACGATCCAAATTGTCAGCACCCCGTATTTCTCGTAGATGACGTGCCAGCGGTCGGATTAAAAATTTATTTAAAAATTATTAAAGGCCGGAACTGTCGCTGACACCTATCAGGAACTGTAGAACTCTTCGAGAACTATAGAATTTTATGGTAAAAATCAATTTTTTTGGAATTTGAGGTGCTCGCGGTCAGATTAAAAATTTGTTTAAAAATACTTTTAATGACCGGAACTATTGCTAAATCTTGTCAGGAACTGTAGAACTCTTCGAGAACTATAAAATATGTTTAAAATTAATTTTTTCGAAACATGAGGTGCTACGGATAGTTAGCACCTCATATTTTCAAAATTTATTGTTTTTAACTAAATCAACGGAACTATTTCTAAAACCTATCAGGAACTGTAGAACTATTGCGGGTGCAAATGGAACTGTTGATAAAACTTCCGATTTTTTAAAGTGAGGTGCCAACTTCACAGAAACTTCTTTCACCACCTTTATGAAAAATTTTTCTTTACGAAAACAAATGGATAATTTTATAATTCTAACAGGTCAATTCATGTTTCGCAAAAGAAACAGGACTTTTTTGCCTTCTTACGAAGTAAAGTATCAATTTCTACCAGACAATATAGAAACTTTTAAAATCAGAATAGGTAACTCGTTATTCAGAGATCCTCTTATGATGAAAGAAGTGATAAAAAATTTTATGTGCAGGATTGCGTTATGTTTAAAAACATAGTTACACATCAAATCTGTATTACATAAGCGCAAGCATATTCCAAGACAAAGAATATGTATTTTTTGTTTAAATTTTGTTTATGTTAAGTTAGGCATAAGATCATATATTAAGCATAAAATCTGCTGATAACCGTTTCCATCGTTATTTATAACGATAAAAACGATTATCAGCGGATCTTATGTCTAACAACATTTATTTCAGATTATTAATATTTTATCATTAACATTAATAATTAATTCAATATACTGATGCTAATAAGCATCTTTATGTAAATAATGCTACTGAATCTTATATAAATCTACAAGGAATTTATTACTGAAAAGTATGCATTAAATATTATGATAATTTGCCTTATATAAACTATTCATTAGCATCATATTTAAAATATATATTTTATACTAATAAACCTCTTGTTTATGAGATTAAGATTAAGATTTTTAAGATGCAGCAACATCATTTATATAAAGAATTATATAATGCTCATTAGTATTGATATATTAAATTGATTATCAATTTAATGATAAATTATTTATTAATGTAACAAAATGAATATTGTAAGATTTGTTAATGGTGATTTCTGCCATTATTTAAACTTACATTGAATGAAATTTATTAGCCGACTTATAATTTAAATTTGCACACGTGCACATGCTAATTGCTGATTTTTGTCCTGTGCATAAACATTGTGTGCAAAAAATAATTTAAGTAATAAAATTCTAATATATAATGATTATGATGGACTATGGTACGAGCTTCTTTCGTAAGAGAAAAGATTTCTCGTTTTCTTAATAAAATTTATTTCATAACCTGTATTGTCATCTCGACTTCTGTTTTAACGTTACTGCTACGGAAATCCGTCACAATTGTATTGCAACTTCGGGCGCTACAAAGTTCATTTTATTGTAAAAAAGATATGCGAGTGATTATAGGTGATGCACCGAAGTCAACGCAATTGTGAACGACCATGCGCGCCTGCTCGAATAGGCAACCCGACTTACTGATGTGTATGTTGCGGAAGCACCCTGTACAAGTTTCTACTTGCACATTTAAAAACTATGAGGAAGCAATGTGCAAGTTTCTACTTGTTTTTAAATGGATACATGATTTTTTTAAATATCTACGTTTGTAGCCCTTCTCACACGGAAAAAAAAGATTAGCTGCGGCAGCAAGAATTTGCGTGCGGTAGCTAAATTGTAGTCGTAACATATGGATAAATAAAAGTTTAGCAGCGTCGGCATTTTTATTTAGCTGTAGACGTTATGTAGACGTTAGGTTGTAACCGGACACGGCTAAGTGACGGCTCGGATTTGTGGATTTAATTGAAATTACCGTCCGGTCGCCACTCGGTTCAACCAACAATCTACCGTGAAGGTTTAGTATTCGTTTCTCGTTAAGATTAAATTCTACTATTAACCATCTTTTCTGTTTCAGGCTCCCGACTTCGATGGATCGCCGCTGGACAACGATAGATCATCAACGATGAGACTCTGGATCGACGCTGAACAACGCTGGATCGTCAATTGGATCGCAGCTGCTGGACTTCCCCGGATCCTCGCCTTACTGCATACCGGATCGCCACTGTGCAAGGCTGGATCGTCAATTGGATCGCTGCTGCTGAACATTGGATCGTCAACGCTGGATTTGGATCGCCGCTGGACAATGTTTCGCCGATATTAAAGGATGAGGTAAGTATCAGGTAAGTATTCACTGACTTTAGACACCTTTGTTTCATGTAAATTTACGATCTTTTATTCTTAGATCAATTTACAGTAACAATCTGATTTCAGGATGGCCTTACAGACTTGATGACCAATACGTTAACTTAAGTTTCACAACGTTCGTTTCGCGCGCCAAGTTGTTTTACAATTTTTGCAGATGTTAGCGTAATGCGCGGCTAAGTGCCCGATGGTACTCAGAGACTCTATGTTCGACACGTCCGTACGCGTTTGTCTCTGTCGAGCGACTCCTCGATTGCTCCGCTCGGCTGCCTCTCGACGTCCAGTCCCCACTCTTGTCACTCTCACGGGCTGACGTCGTGACCCACAGCGCTCGCACACGTGATTCTTTTGTTCCCCGTTCGCGCTGCCTGGCTCGGATAATATTTGTCTACCGCATTCCATCGATATGGTTTTTGCGTGTTTTCGCCGCATGTCGCTGAATAACATGTTGATATTCGCGCAATTTTCGCATTCGATATCTTACGGATTTTCGCTGGGAAATTATCTCTTAATAAATATCACGATGTTCTACCCCGGAATTGCTTAACATTTCCTTTATTGTATATTTATCCATTATTCGTATCTATAAGCAATTTCGAGCCGAAACATTGTGTTCCTATGCCACGCTCGCTTTCTCGTGATACTCGGTCACGCGGTACGCATTCTGGGTCTATTTGGACCCTCTGTCGCTTCCGGTTTGCGTACTTCCGGACCGTCGAACGAATCGCGTCGTTACTACTCAGTGGGTCTCTCCGGACCTTCCCTAGGTAGAATCCGCGGTCAGTTCCCGGCGATGATCCCCGGTTCGCTTATTTCTGATCCGGAGGTCGGACCTCATCGCGGACCTTACAGTGGTCTTCTCCGAGCTTCCCTCAACGCATTAATATCGCAACTTCCTGGGGAATTTTCTCGGTTCGCGTATTTTCGACCCGGTGATCCCACAACTTCGCGGACCTTATGGTCGTCTTATTTACGTCCGTCTTAATGTATTACTATCGCAACTTCCTGGGGAATCCTCTCGGTTCGCGTATTTTCGAGCCGGTGATCCCACGACTTCGCGGACCTCATAATCGTCTTTCTTGCATCCATATTAATGTATTACTATCGCGAGTGAATCTACTTACTGACTACGTCAATATTTGTACGCTATAAAACCCATCACCATTTAATATATTTATTTATCCCCATATAAACTTAATCTTATAGCTGACCGCGGTGTCTTATCTTTAATAAACACGCCTTTCATCGCGTCAATATTATTATAACTATTCTATCTCGCGGTCGTTAGCTCCGCCGGCCGGTCGTTACCTCCGGTTACTCACTCGGCGGTTCCGCCCTCGGGCTCGCTTTCGCCGCTCGGGCTGTCGGGTCCATCGCCCTCGGCTGGCCTGGTGGCCCTCGTCGCTGGGATCCTCTCCACCAGGACTCGTGGGTCGACCGTGATCCTCACGCTCGGTTGTGTCGTCGGCTCCTGTGGCTGCTCGGAAGGGTGCGGCTGCATCTTCCCCGTCGACTCGGCGCCTGGAGTCTCGTCTCGCGTCGAGTCTACTCTTGCTTGGAGCTCCCTTCTGCGCTTTTCCCTTTTCGCCTCGGAACGCCGGTGTTTCTTCTCCTCCTCCTTCGCCTCGTACAACGCTTGATTGCGTTGGCGGGCACATACTTTGCCGTCTTCCTCTCCGTCGGTACACGACGGCTCGCCATGCGTCCATGTCAATTATCGGCCTGTGGGCTGATTCGTCCTCCGCATCGGAGATGTCCTCCACCTTCATGACATTCACTTCTTTGTCCCGGTTCTGCATTGGGGATTTGTCCAGCGTAATGGTAACCGGTTGCCGTGCCATGGGCTCCTCGTTGGAAATGTTTTCCGGGCATGTGATCCCTGCAGCGACAGACATCATTGTCTGCTCGTGTTCTGCTGTCGCCTCGGCTTGCGCCGCAGTTGTGGGCACTGGTGTGCTTGTTCGTGCTATCTCCTCTACCCGGGGTGCGACCTCTGTCGTCTCCGGGATGGGCTCGTCCGGCTGGTCCTCTTCCTCGTCGAGGACCCTCACTCGTGATCTAAGCGTTCCTTTTCGGTACGTCAGGATGACTTAGAAAAGTTGTTGTCTCGCCCCCTCTTCTGGCCTCTCTTCTTGCCAGTCCACCGTCGTCATCACTGTTACCTTCGCGAGGGGCTCGCATTCTTCGGTCACTTGGACCGGCATCTCGCGTGCCAGGAATACCTCGTGTTCCTGCTCCATCTCGTTGACGCCTATTTGGCGTATAATCCTCTCGGTCTCGGTTCGCGCGGCCTGTACCTCCTCTATGCTCACTGGCGGATGGTTCGGGGCTTCCTCCAAGTACCGCTCCAAGCATCTGAGGTTGGTCTCCAGAAGGCTTCTTCTCGCGCGATGCCGCCGGTTGTTGGCTATCCTTTGGCACCCTGTTCGGATACGCTCTACCAACTGTTGATCAGTGAGCTGGTTCATCCTCGCTGATAATCGTACGGTCGTCTCACTGGCGATCCTCGGTACTCTCAGCTTAGCGGTTCGCTCGTCAGTGGCTCTACTACGCGATCGCGTCATCCTTATATGGTCTCGGCGACGTATCCCCCCTCCTCGGCACCAACTGATCGGTGTCGCACTGGTTGGCGGGTGTTTGCACCCTTCGGCACTGAATTTCGCGCAACGACGTTCGTGTCACTGGTAACAAACTGACCGCACTACCGCACCTGGATAATCGGTCGATCGCCTCTTTCACTTTGTCACCGCGGGACGGAGTTTTCTCGCGCGCTCTTGCTTGTTTCGTGCTCCACTCGCGCACTCTCACGCACTCTTGCTCAACGACATCGCCACTTCCGACACTTCGCCGTTGAGTCCCTCTCTCGCGGATCTCATTGCAGCCACACTTGCTGGCTGCTTTTTCATTCATCGCACTTGCCCTCTGCTGTTCATCGGTCGTCTCCGTTGTCCTTGATCCCTCGTCTTCGAGCTCGTCACTTGTCCCGTCGTCTTCGTCGGGCGTCCATTCTTTGTCGGTCTCGCCGTCCGTGGAATCTTCTTCCTCGATCAGGGTAGTCTCGCGGACAGAGTCGTCCCTCTTCTCGCTCGTGGGATCGCTTCCCTGATCACTCGTGTCCACGAGGATCATTCTTATCCCGACCGTTTTGGTCAAGTCGAGTTCTTCGTCGCTCTCGCTCTTCCGTTCTTCCTCTACGTAGTCGTTCCTGACCATCGGCTCCCCGTTATGGTCGCTTATCTCGTTTTCGTCGTTACCTTCGGGAAACTCGTCCATGTTGGCCTTTTCTTGCTCCCCGTCACTCTCGGAAAGTCCGTTATAGTCCGCGTCACTTTCTTCCAGTGTTGCCAGTCCGAAATTTCGCTTCGTACTAACCAGGATCGTAAAACGTACTAGATTGGAAGCGTCCCGTATTAAAAGTGTCTGATAGTTTATTACATTACCGACTAAACATGGAAAATTCCTGCATGGATTCCTACAGTACCTTTTGCGAAAACAAAGTTAATATTACATATTAAAATGTACTTCTCATATTTTACTTACAATATATATATATATATATATATATATATATATATATATATATATTTCATATGTATTTCATATTACAGTAGTACTTAGTTTGTAGAAGTATTTTCTTTGTCTGAATCTATATTTCTTAATTTATTGAAGAATGTTAGTACTCTGTACTTTGTTGACGTTTTTCGAGATTTCGAACCAGTGATCGAATGAATATTTAAAAATATTTTTGTATAAATTCCAATGTACATGTACTGCTTGCGGGATACTCCATATTGAAAATGTAATAACTGGACATTAACATCTGTAATGCTTCATAAAAGCAGCATGTTTTTTCAATTAATATATTTTCTATATATAAATAGAATATTGGACATGATGTATCATCTGTAATAATAAAAAAATATGAGCAATTAGAAAACTTATACACATTCAAGGATAGATTAAAAAATTTCTAGAAAAGAAAATATATAATATATTTAAGTATTACAAGTACAATAATTACCTATAATTATGATGCATTGCGTCATAATTGGTGCTTTTATATGTTCCATGGTAGTTCCTTCCTGTGTATTTGACAAATTAACAGTAGTTAATTAAATGTAAGACAATGACACAATCAAAAGAGATTACAACACATGCATATTTTTTTAATACATACCGGATATGTTTTAAATAATTCTTCAAAATCTTCTTTGAAATGTTTAAAAATAATTTTTATTACTTTCATTTCTGTTGGATTATTTGAATTAGTGATATCTTTATATTTTTTATGTCCGTAAATTTCTATTTTGTTTTGTTTTTTCAACATTTCCTCCTTCAGAATATGTATTGAACATCCCATTAGTTTTTCATAATGCCAAAACATGTATTTTTTTTGTAAAAGTATCGGCCATGTATTTTTAATATCTACCACAGTAGGTACATCATGAACGTTATTTAAGAATCAGATTTGAATGACGAAACATTTTACCTTTCATTCTGTCAATAAGTGCCTGATGTCTCAGGAAACTCCGGATCCCAAAAACCTTTAAAAAGATTATATTTATTATATATAACATAAAAAAGTAATAATAAAATAAAATATTATACCTTCTGGTGTATTCGGTCGCTCATATTCGTGTCGATGTCGCGAGCATTGATTCTTCCGTTTTTTTAAATCTTCTTTTGACAATGACAACATTTTATAATACTAAAAATCAAATATCATGAATTATTTTTTTATAAGAAAAAAAAATATATATATATTTTTTTTATGTATTTATATCTTATATAAATATACTGTTAATATTGCATTAAAAATAAAACTCACTTCTCTGCATTGCCAGCAATCCGAGCCGTTTAACTTTGCTCTGTCAGTTTTACATCGCATGTTAAGCTTTCTTTTTGACCATCTATAAATAATGTTTTTATTAGATATATAAAAGCAACTTATGTTACCACAATTGTTAAGTGATATTTACACATTAAACTTATCCTTTTTTAACATCTTTTTTTCAGGTGGCTTGTTTTCTGTGTCATCCAAATTGAAATTATCAATGTCATTTATATTTGTAGCTTGCTCTGCAGGCAGATAAAAAGTGTCGTCTTCGCAGGCAAAGTCATTTTTATTTTGAATAAGTACTTTATCTTTTTTTACTTTATTTATTAATAATTTATCTTCCTTTTGAGCTTCAATTGCTTTATGTTTGTCTACATTTGAGGATAGTACCATCTTTTCATTATTCTTGACTCGATAAGATGCAAGTCGAGATTGTTTAGAGATCAGCCTCTTCTTTAGATCTGGTGTAATTGGTGTAAAGATCATCGATGGACTTCCCGGCCGATTATTTTCGTCGGTACTTTTGTGCCAATATTCATTTGCATCTGATGAACTAATAGGACTTATATCTATTGTATCTAATTCTAATAATGGGATACTATTGTTTTCTTGCACATTAACGTTATTCAAATCTTGTGACATTGCTTTATCCTTTATTTTCGTACAAGATTAAAATATGTTTACACATAAATAATACCGAATTTTGCTTAATTCGCTGACTTTTGTAATTTTCGATAAATTGTGAAGTACAATCAACCATAACAATCTTTACCTACACAGGTGAAGTGAAGTGGCTCTATTCAATACAAAATTAATGAGTTTGCAACATTTATAATGTTTCTGAATAATATAATAAATAAAATATATATGAAATATTACCATTGAACTACGTAATATTACAAAAATTGGATTAATTACATAAAATATATAAAATATTACATTACTTACGTAATTTTTCACGAAAAATAAAATATATTCACACAATAGAAGACAAGTTTACTCATTTTTTTGGTGTATTAACACAAATCTTGTAAAGTTACATATAAAATAACAAAAACGCGTATGATCGCTCTATATTTCATAGCAATATATGAAATATTACCATTGAACTACGTAATATTACAAAAATTAGATTAATTATACAAGATATGTAAAATATTCCATTTTTTACATAATTTTCCATAAAAAATAGAATATATTTACACAATATAAGACAAATTTACACATTTCATGTGAAATTGAAAAAATTTTGTATAAATACAGCAATTTTGTAATTTTTCATTAAATTTTAAATGTTTCGAATTAAACTTGTAATATTTACATCTATTATTGGTGTAAATTCACATACATTTTTTACAGTGTAACTTGCCCGATTCGACGAGCCTTCGATAGAATTCTCGGGTGACTGCTGTAATTTGCGAACCCGTATCGATTAGTGCTTTGACTGAGCATCCTCCGAATTTTAATTCTATCATTGGTACGTCTGATCGGTCGACCTTGACCTTCTGTGCCTCCTTCATCTCTTGGTCAAGTTCGTCGACCATCTCCTTCGTCCGTATTACATTCAACGGTTCTTTCTTCCTTTTCTTCGTCATCTTTTCTTCGCTCGCAATGACGCAACAATCTTTTTCGTCCGATGAGACTTCGTCGGCGTCTGTATCTGCTTCCGCGTCTGCTTTCGCCTCGATGGCTGCCACTTTACGACCTCTGTCGTTCCGTCGCGTCTGCGACTTATCATTTGCATATCCCGACTTAGGAGTCTCCTTCCTCGGGCTGTCGTCCTTCTCTCGGACGTATCTCGTCACTTTGGGCTTGGCCTCGTTGTCGTCGCTGTCGGGCATCTCGACGATGTCCACGCCCCCTCGCCTTTTCGCTTCTGGTGAACCGACCTTTCGCCACGACGCGTACTTAGTAGGCGACTCCTTCGCCGCGTAGCGCTTGGTGAAATTGTTACGGCGGTTCTCCTCTCGCGCGTTTTCTTCGCTCCTTGCCGTAATCACTGCGACTCGTTGGCCGATCTGTCGCCCTTCGCGCCTCCGTGCGCAATCTCCTCATCTCACGTTCATTCTCCAACGTGTCGAGCATTTCAATCATTTCGTTCACGTTGCGCACTACCGACGGTCGCAACTCTCTCGCGATGTCCGCGTCAAAGTGCTCACGCAACGTTTGCACGATCTCCTCGTCCGTCATTGGCGGTACGAGTGTCTTAGCTTGTCTGGCCATGCTGAGCGCGTACTCAGTCATGGTCATTTCTCCGGCTCTGTATTTTCCAAAGTAGACCATCTGTCTGAATCGCATCTGGGCTTGGCATCCCCAGAAATGCTGTTTAAATTTGCTCTTCATCTCATAGATGTCCTCGGCAATCTGCAGCTCGTGCCATTGGCTGGCTGCTCCTCTCATGCAGCGTCCAAAAAAGAACAACTGTTCCTCCTCCGATACGCCCTCGTATGTGGACAGCCTTTCAAACTTTTCCAAGAAGCGTATGGGGTTCTGTTTGTCTGATTTCCCTTTGAACGTTAATTTGTCGAATGGATTCTTGATCCACCCACCTCGAGGTAGTTTCGCATGTAGCGGTACCAATTCCATTGGTTTTGCATTGCGTACCCCTCCGTCACGATACGCACGCTCGTCCATGGGTTCTCCGGTGCTCCGACCGGATGGGCATCGCAAAGTGTTGCGCAGCGCCCGATTTCATGGACAAAAATCGGCATTTAAAATGTATTTAAGATATCCATCTAAAATTTTACATACATACACTGTAAAAAAAGTATGTAAAATTACGTGAATAATAAGTGTAAAAATTACGCAATTAATACCGGAAATTTGAAAATTGTGCAAATATTTTTACACTAAAAAATAAATATATCTTTATATTCAGTGGAAAATTATAGAGTGAAAACGATACACGAAATAGCGTTACCACCCGTAATGCTTGCCATGTCATGTAGTGCTTTTGCGCTCAAAAAAATTTATTAATATTGTTGCGCTCGCCGCGCTGCTCACACGCACACTCGCACTCTCGCACTTGCACTCCCGAAATAAGAGAAACACCACAGTTATGAGGAAACAAGCAATCTCTACGTTTATTATCTCGATACAGACGAGTGCGGACACACGTCCGAACAGTCCAGCAACTCAAGACAAAATCAGACAGTTGACAGTTATTGATTCGCCGATCAATAATTCCCGTTGTCAGGGAATGCGCTTCGGCTTGAAGCTACTCGCGAGCGAAGCAACGGGTGTCTCAGCGCGAAGGCGCAGTGCCGCAACAATATTAAAAATATTTAAAAATATTAAAAAAAATGTTTTTTTTTAATATTATTACATAAACGTTTCTGTAAATTTATCTTCAACTGTAAATTTACTAGTGCAGTTAGTTTAATTACTATCTTTCTTTTATTTTTTAAATGAAATTTGTGAATAATATGCTCCGCTCATTTATCGCATGAGTCGAGCGCGCGCGAATGAGTTTTGAGTGGCTGGCAGCCATGATGCCCGACGGCGCATGCGCGCGCAGCGATTGCATTTTAGCGTTCAGAAATTACGCCTAAGCGCACCTAGATTACTCTAATGCTATAGTGTACGTAGAGACGTAAACTATAGCTTAGAGTTACCCAGGTTGAATTTCTGAACGCAGCCCTTATATAGTTTTTTGCATCTAAATTGCTTAGGCGCACATCTGCGCAGAAAGTTCAAATTGTCTCATGTAAATAACGCTTCAAATTTTCGATGTAGACCAATATTAACACAGTGTAACACAATGTACGTAACATAATTCAATATTTCTGTTTCTTATTATGAGATTTGTAAATAATTTGGATTATGGTATATATACGAAAATTATCAAGACATATGAGAACCAATATTAGTCAGCTTATTAAAAAATTAATGCATAGATTATTTTTAAATTATGAATACAATTTTCCAGTACTAATTTACTGTGAAGAACATGACCTTTTAATATAGGTATGATTGCACTCATATAACAGTTTTTTTCATTCGCTCATATTTCTTGATCTGTAAAATTATTATCTGAGCAGAAATTCTTGTTATTTATGCATTTTCCTTTACTTTAAACATTACGCTTTTGATTTACAAAAAGAAAAACTTTCTATTTTACGTTTCATAAAACGGCTTTTGTCCATGAAATTGGGCGCTGCGCAGCACTGTGCGTCACTTGGTTTAACCAACAATCTACCGAGAAGGTTTAGTATTCGTTTCTCGTTAAGATTAAATTCTACTATTAAACATCTTTTCTGTTTCAAGCTCTCGACTTCGATGGATCGCCGCTGGACAACTATGGATCACCAACGATGAGACTCTGGATCGACGCTGGACAACGCTGGACCGTCAATTGAATCGCTGCTGCTGGACTTCTCCGGATCTTCGCCTTACCGCATACCGGATCGCCACTGTGCAAGTCTGCATCATCAATTGGATCGCTGCTGCTGAACAACTATTGGATCGTCAACGCTGGATTTGGATCGCCGCTGGACAATGTTTCGCCGATATTAAATAATGAGGTAAGTATCAGCTAAGTATTCACTGACTTTAGACACCTTTGTTTCATGTAAATTTACGATTTTTTATTCTTAGATCAATTTACAGTAACAATCTGATTTCAGGATGACCTTACAGACTTGATGACCAATACGTTAACTTAAGTTTCACAACGTTCGTTTCGCGCGCCAAGTTGTTTTACAATTTTTGCAGATGTTAGCGTAATGCGCGGCTAAGTGCCCGATGGTACTCAGAGACTCTATGTTCGACACGTCCGTACGCGTTTGTTTCTGTCGAGCGACTCCTCGATTGCTCCGCTCGGCTGCCTCTCGACGTCCAGTCCCCACTCTTGTCACTCTCACGGGCTGACGTCGTGACCCACAGCGCTCGCACACGTGATCCTTTTGTTCCCCGTTCGCGCTGTCTGGCTCGGATAATATTTGTCTACCGCATTCCATCGATATGGTTATTGCGTGTTTTCGCCGCATGTCGCTGAATAACATGTTGATATTCGCGCAATTTTCGCATTCGATATCTTACGGATTTTCGCTGGAAAATTATCTCTTAATAAATATCACGATGTTCTACCCCGGAATTGCTTAACATTTCCTTTATTGTATATTTATCCATTATTCGTATCTATAAGCAATTTCGAGCCAAAACATTGTGTTCCTATGCCACGCTCGCTTTCTCGTGATACTCGGTCACGCGGTACGCATTCTGGGTCTATTTGGACCCTCTGTCGCTTCCGGTTCGCGTACTTCCGAACCATCGAACGAATCGCGTCGCTACTACTCATTGTAAGTAATATCGAGAGAAATACCGCGGGAGGGCCCGGTCGAGAAATGAAACGCTTGCCCGTCTCGGGAATCCGTGCGCGCGGCCGCCGACATTCAGCGCGCCTAATGCGTGATTCGGTTCAACGCGTAATTAAATTCTTCGCGTAATTAGAGTCACGCGTGCGCCCCGTTCCGAGTGCGGGATCGGAGGAGCGATCGGCGCGTATGGATACAGTACTCGGAGATCGTGGGCATTACCGTCCCGTGGCGTAGAACGAGTAATTGCCATTAAAGTGTGTAATTTGTAACGTTCGGTTCGAACTCGAAATATTGTGAAACAGCGAAATGCGCTTCGCATAATTGAGTCGTTTTGGGGCGAGGTGTCCTTTGCGCGAGCCCGACACCGTATTATCGCGGAGCCGTAGAATGGGCTTCACGTGATCGTGTCGTGGCGTGCAGGGCATCTTCGCGTTTCGTGTTGCGGACCTCGCGAGGCATCGTGCATGATTGCGGAGGCCTATCGCGAGGTTATTTCGGGATTTGCGAAATCGTGAGATTCGCGGTCATTTCGGGACTGGCGAAATCGTGAGATTTGCGGTCATTGGTTGTAGTTTCTGATACCGCGAGATTCGGGGTGGGACGCGTTGCGATCGCCATCGATGATACTACGGGTATTATTAATTTGCGAAGTAGATCGTTATTCGTTGCTTGATCCGTTGAGAGAGTATTTATTGCGGTCAAGGCAGTATCGTTTCGTGGCGTGACGCGTGGCGTCTTTTCTGATTAATTCTGTTAATTATTGAATATGCTTTCTATCCTATTTCCTATGCATTCTACGTTGATTAAATATACATCTATTTTTGTTATCTATTTTGTGTGCTAATTGCGCTGCGCTCCCTCTCCTCCTATCCGAGATCTAACAGCGATCAAATTATGGAACTCACACTTGAGATATTTGGCGTTTAAGAGTTGGATTTCGAGTAACGTGGTGCGCGTATTCGCACCTGGCGCCCATATCGAGCTTTGGAGGAAAACTCTGGTCGAGCTACCATACCTTATCAACATCTTTACTGGTTTCAGGATACTTTAAAATACATTGAGAGATTTACTTTAAGCTTTTGTGTGAATTGACGGCGCGCTCCTTCTCGGCCGGCGAGACTGAGGGGACATCGTCGTCGTCATAACTTATATTTTAAAAATTACACAGGCACACGAAAAAAAAGGTCTTGTCCGCCAGACGAAACAAACATTTCTATACGTTTTTGGGGTCGCTGAATCTGAATCCGGGGTCGGTTTGACTCGGTCAGATCGCATTTCGTTCCTAACCTCAAAAAAGTGATGAAAGTGGAAACATTTATTGAAATGCCCAGAAAGGAAAGCGATTATATGTTTTCAGGGTCGCTGAGTTCAAATTCGGGGTTAGTTTGACTCGGCCAGGCCACATTACATTCCTAACCTCAAAAAAGTGATTTAAAAAACCGAAAACTGTTCCCGATATAAATTTTTTGTATTCAGCGTTGGGTACATATCAGAACTTGTTAGTCATTTTTTTAGCATAACTATCAGTCTGCAGCATAAAATCCTGCTGCCTTGACAGATACTGTAACGATGACAACTGCCCCGAAAGGGGATGTATAGAATGATTCGTTCTCAGGTTTGTTGAGGTAACGATGCCAGCGAAGGCGCGCTGCCTTGCAAGTGGGTGTGAGGGTGTGAGGATGAAGCCGTAGTGTGTCCGACGACGAGTTGACATAGTCCTCGTCAATGTCGGAAAGCTCTCATACTTAGGTCTAGGGAGGTATGAGAGTTAACCCCTGGGACGGTGGACTTACCTGCGGTCGGACCAGTTTCCCTCACGCGCGAGTTTTTCTTAACACACATGGCACCTTCAAACAAAAAATTTTTAGTTTCTCCGTCGAAACATACACGCAACAAGGACACTGATGCTTTTTGCTACATATGTAACAAAAAATTTTTAGTAAGCTTAATTTTGTGTATTTTGGTGCGTAAAACATGAATCTATAAGTTAAAATTGTCGCTCTTAATTAGGAAAAAAGTTATTAAGTACTAAAATTGATAATTGCGTGGTTAGAATGTCTGTCATACCGATATGATGTAGACGCACATGATAATGCGTAGTGACGTAAAAGTATATAAAATTACAATAATAATACAGTATGTTTCGACAGCAGACAGACGGCACAACGGTTAGAATAAGAGAAAGACACTTCGGAAATGAGTTCAGGTTTAATATACAATTCAGGTTTAATATACTACACTATATACACAGGTGAAATAAAGGTGTCAATTTCTGCCACGTAATTGCTTTTAGGAGCGAACGAGATGCACACGCTGCCGCACAGAACCGCGAATTTTTACAGAGCGCCCGGCGCGCTGTTCCGTCCCGCTTTTATAGCCCCCGGGAACCTTCGCGGGATCCGGAGGGGCACGCGCTTTGTCAGCGAACAATCCAGAAAATCTACAAATAGCTAGATATAAGAATTGTAATTGAACTTTACAATGTAAGCGTTAATGTCTCCAAGTGGTTCGCTGAGTTTGAATGCGCCGCCGCGATTGGAGGAGAGCGGTGCCGCACTGGATGCTCGCCGCTCTTCTCATTGGGCGCGCGAGACTAGGTGCCGCTATCTGTTATCGCGCCGATGATGAACGTGTGCACGGCGGTTCCATAACATCCCGCCCGCCCCGATAATGGTCTAACGGAATTAAGTCAGATGTCGTCTTAGGTCGCGTATACTATCAACGCGAGAGAATGACAGGCGCTACCATTCATGCGAATCGTCGTGAGACGTGAACAGAAGTGCAGTCAATCAAGTGAAGTGACCGAGAATCGTGAGCGTAGCAATTCGCGAGCCATAGTGCACGGTTTGACAGTCAGTGCGTGAGATGTGTTCCCTACATTTTGAGCGAACGCAAGTAGGCACCCGAAAAGAAAAATGACAAGCGCACGCGGGCGTTACAGGTATGTACTACAAATTTGTGAATCAGTAGCTAATGAAGTGAGCTTTAAGTTTTAAAAGAGACTAGAGCAATGGAATGTTTGCACGTCACGCGTGAGGGTCGTCGTCCGGGCACGGTAGGAGGACGAGTTTCGTCACGGGCCGAGTGAACTCCGAAGAAGCGGTCTTGACAGTGACGACTCGAGTTAACCCATTGTCGCCAGGATGAATTTTGCTGATCCTTGCCAAAGGCCATTTGGTTGGCGGCGTGGTTTCACTGCGGATTAGGCATAGGCGCCCGACGGTAACCTCCTGATTTATCTTCCACCACTTTGGACGCTGGGTGAGGATATGTATGTACTCCTTTGACCACCGATCCCAAAAATGGTCTCTCATGTATCGCAATAGTTGCCAGCGGGTCTTGTACGTGCTCTTTGCTTCTAGGAGGAACGGCTCTGGAACAGCAACGACAGCGGAACCTACAAGAAAGTGGCCAGGAGTTAACGCAGAGACATCATCAGGGTCGTCTGACAATGCTTGAATGGGCCGAGAGTTCAAGCACGCTTCTATTTGAGCCAAGAGCGTGGACAATTCTTCGAACGTAAGTGTCGTCTCTCCTACCACTCTTCGCAGGTGGTGTTTCACGAATTTCACCGCGGCCTCCCAGATTCCGCCAAAGTGCGGAGCTGACGGTGGATTGAAGCGTCACTGGACATGGTCTGAAGCCACTGAGGAGCAAATGCGGCGGGCCTCGACACTGCTGGCCTTGAAGAGGGCCCTGAGTTGGGAATCCACGCCTATAAAGTTAGTGCCACAGTCGGAATACATCACCTGGCACAGACCTCGTCGGGAGACGAAGCGCTTGAAGGCCGCGATAAAGCCCTCAGCTGCGTAGTTTGAGACGACATCCAGGTGCACCGCCTTTGTACTTAGGTACACAACGATGACGAGAAACGCTTTGTACGCTTTGTGTCCACGCCCCTTTGATGTCCGCATCATGACAGGACCCACGTAGTCCACTCCGGTGTGTAGGAACGGTCGTGAAGAAGTGACCCGTGGTTGCGGAAGGTCACCCATGAGCTGGTTCGGTGATGCCGCCCGCCATCGTACGCACGGGAGGCAGCGATGGATATGGCGCCTTACTGCTGCGCGCCCCTTCGAAGAATCCAGAATCTTTGTCTAAGAGCACTCAGCATGAGTTGCGCGCCGCCGTGGAGCACTCTCCTATGATAGGCCTCTATGATCAGCTTGGTGAGGCGCGAGGGAGCTGGCAGGATGATCGGATGCTTCTCGTCATAGGCCAGAAGGGCATGCTTAAGACGCCCGCCCACTCGTAGGATGCCTTGCGGGTCGACAAACGGATGCAGTCTGGCGAGGGAAGTCCTATACTTCAGCGGCCTTTGACTGGTGCCGTTCGTTAATTCCTCTTTGTAATTTGCAGCTTAAATCTGGCGAATCCAGACCAACAATGCGGCGTCGAGCTCGTCTGCCGTCAGAGTCCAGCCCGATTGGATCGTCCCCTCTCGTGAATTCTCCGGGTCAGCCGGGCGTCGCGCCCGGAGAGTCCGTCGACACCAGGCGGTAACACGTAGCAGCCTGTCTAGCGAGGAGTATCGCAGCAGCAGTTCAGGCTCGGCTTCCGCTGAAGGTCCAGCCGCCACATGGATCGTGCGTTGCTCGAGCATCTCGTCAGCGCTCGTGGGTCTGGTCGATGCCGGTCACGGACCGGCTGTGGTAGTAAGCCATGGCGGTCCTCTCCACCACAACTCGTGGTCCAACAGTTGTCTCGGGGCTAGCCCCCGAGACGCACAGTCAGCGGGGTTGTCCTTTCCTGCCACGTGGTGCTACCGCGCGGACGGAAGAGTCGTCTGGATATTCGTCACGCGATTGGCCACGAACGTTTTCCACCGCGCTGGGTGAGACCTTGAAATCGACGTCACGAGCTCGGTCGGTTTCATCGGCATTGTCGTTGCCGTCAGTGGACGATAAGGTTGCGAGGCAGCAGAGCCGGGGCGAGAAGGCGCCAAAGACCAAGGCGGAGCGTAAGGCGGTTCCGAGGGAGGCGCGATGCTCAACCCCGATACCGGTGCGCAGTGGCGAGGAGTCGGACAGCAAGTCGAGCAGTGGGGCCGACACGACGACGCCGCTGGATGAGGAGCAAGACTGCCCGGACGACGATCCGACGCAGGTGAGCCAAACGATTGAATAGAGACGAGCGTGCGAAGCACCATGTAAATACGATATTTTCGTTTATTTTCTATTTCGATATATACTCATTAGTACATAAGATTTTCATACATATATAAATTCGTAAAGGATTAACCTACAAGATCCCTTCCAAACAGGAAATATATAAAAGTAAAAGCGTACAAATAAATAACACAGGCCCACAAAATAAAAAAAGTGGTCTGTACTTTTGACCAGACCCACCTATCTTTATGTATTTTGACGCGCTGAATCCGAATCTGAAGTCCGTTTAGCCCAAACACCCTCAAAATTTCGAGTAAATCGCAAAAAATAGCTAAAAATTGCGAAAAATCACGTTAACGAGTGCGAGAAAATTCGGAAAAATTTTTTCTGACCTGGATCAAGTGTGTTTCTTTTGTATTTTAATGCGCTGATTCCGAATCTGTAATCTGTTGAGCTCCATCACTCACACATATTGCAAAATCGGCAGAAATAGCTGAAAATAGCCAAGAGTCATATTAATAAGCGTACGAAATTTTGGAGCAATTAATTTTTTCTAGATTAGATCCAGTGTTCTTCTCATACATTTTTACACGGCGAATTCGAATCTGAAGTCTGTTGAGCTCCATTACTAAAAAATTTGGCAAAATCGCAAATAAAAAAAAACTGAAAATCGTGAATAGTAAAAAATCCAGGAAAAAAATGTCATGGATATGAATTTTTTTTAAACTTTTGACAAGTTTTAGTCAACTTTGTTAATAACGTTTGTTAATTATTTTCGAGTAAAATGGGTATGAATAAAGTTATTTAGCCATAAGAAGGCGTAATATATAGTTTATAAGTTATTTTTTGCGATATTACGGATTTTTGTTAATTTTGCTGAAACATTAAAATAATAGCATTTTTGATATTTTTATGTCATATACGAGTTCGTGATGACTCATAGGTTAAGAATACATCGTTTTTATCTTGACTTTCGAATTATTTCGATAAATGACCATTTTTGGTCAAAACGTTAAAAATTGATTATTTTATATATTATTTATGTTTCTAAAGCGTGGATTGCGTTCAGATTAGTTAATACAACGATGTTATATCGAGACAATACAATTATTTTTGAAAATGTCGATTTTTGTTAATTTTGGTGAAATTGTTAAATAATGATAATTATGATTGTTTAACGATAGATTTATGTTCAATGGAGCTAGAGGAACTCAGAAATACCATTTTTATTTGAATTTATCAATTATTTTGAGAATTTGCAATTTTTGTTAATTTTGAGTTTTTGTTAACAAACGCGATAGATTCGTGTTCAGGGAGTCCTAACGAGTCCATAGGATACTCAATTTTCGTTATTTTAACGATTATTTAAGAATTTCACTTGCGAACTTTTGCAATTTTGAACTTTATTGATTTTGAATGCTAGTTTTACTTTATTTGGCGTGAAATAGGACCAATAGACTTTGTTTCGTTGAGAAATGTTCATTTTTTCACTTTATGACTAATTTTGCAAAATTGTTAACAATCGATAACTATGCGTTAAATTTAGCATCAGAGACATTGTTTGAGCATGAGAAATGGTAATCCATAGCGAGAGATGCAAATTTCAAGCATACGAAGATTTACATTTAGATAGGTCGAGAACATCGATTTTAGAACCGAGCGTTATAATTGAATTATGGTAATTGATTTATTAATCTGAAGAGCACTAAAATGTATTGTGGGCGCTGAAAGATTTTAAGAAGATTTTTTGGCAAAGACCTGAAAAGAGAAATTTCAGTTGATTTATGATTTTAAAGTGATTTATTTGATTAAAAATACTTACCATGTACTTACCTGATGAGTCCTGGTGGTTCCTAGAAGCGTACCTGAAAAGAAAAAGAAAAAATTAATATTATATGTAAAGATAATTGAATATGTGATGTTAGCATTATTTATGTAATGAGCAGGGAAAACCGCGAATCGATATTACATATTGCGAACAGGTATGCGGTAATAATCAAGAGACACGGTAGTGTCTCGCGTTAAGTATACAAGCGGAGTATACAAGCGGAGCGATACAAGCGGAGCGAGACCGACCGCGACTCTTTTACGCGACGCGACGGATTGCGAGTACTCGAAATGTTGAGATCTCATATAACGAGTGAACGGATCAAGTTCTAAGTAGGCTTGATCGATAGCTTGGGGTCTATATGGGGGGGGGGGGGGGGTATCTCCTATAACATTTTCCGCTACGTGCCCTACGAGCGGAGATATTGCGACGCAAAGTCGAAATGTGATGAAAATATTAAGATACGTCGTCGTCGTCGTCTACGTCGACGTCTCTTATGAGATTATAACATACATGTAACAGAGGTAATGTAACTTTCACTTTTTCGACACTGACGGTGCTAGTATCGCCAGTTTCGATATCGCGCGCGCATTATTTTTATCGATCGATCTAGTAGGTAAATTAGGTCGATAGACTTATCGGTCAGGAGGAAGATTTCTATTTAGGTAAATTAGGTATTATCAACCCAGCGAGTAAGAGCCACCGCACAAGCCTGTCGTATTGGTAACGTGGCGTAGCGGAACGTAACGTAAGTCAACGCACAAGAAACGTAAGCGGTTACGGCACTATACGTGAAAGAAAACGCGAAAGAATCGATCGCGATCCGAGACACCTATTAGGTATAATGCATATAAAATATTTTGTATTAAAAATAGAACAGTTAACAATTAATAACAGTTAATAACAATTAATAACAATAACAATTTATAACAATTTTACTATACAGGGTGAATCATTGAAGGTGTTAGAGGTTATATTTCTGAAACTGAACAAGATATGAAATTCTTATTTTCCAGCGACTGTTTGATATCGAAGCGAACATTGTGTGACAAAATTAATTTTTTTTATCCGTTTCGATACCAAACAGTTGCTAGAAAATAAGAATTTCATATTTCGTTCAATTTCAGAAATATTAGCCTGTAACACCTTTAGTGATTCACCCTGCATATAAATATAATTTTACAAAACTATTGTAAGTAATAATAGTCCTAGCTCAGCTTCAATCCTTCGACCTTTTCTTAAACTCTGTACCTATACCTCTATCGTCCTCTATTAAAATACTCGGTGTTCACACTGACTCTTCTTGGTCGTTTAAACATCACGTGGACGTAAAATGTCGAGCTGCCTTTGCTCGGCTTCGCCTACTTTATCCTTTTCGGCACATCCTCTCCACTTCCCAAAAGCTTCATATATCCCAATCGCTTGTCATCTCACTCTTCGACTACGCCGACGTCGTCTATATTCCATCACTCAACCAGCAACTCCTAAATCGCATCCAATACATTCAAAATTCATGTCTCCGCTTTTCCTATGGTATACGGAAATTTGACCACATATCTCCACTCTATTCCAGCTCCTGTTGGCTGAAAATCCAACAACGCTTTGTGCTTCATCTCTGTTGCCTGGTTTTCCGGCTCCTTCATTCTAATACTCCTCCTTACCTTCGACGTCTCTTACATCTGAACTCCGAGCTCCATGCCGTTAATGCCCCAAATACTCGTTACCCTGATCTGCTTTCCTTTCCATCGCATCACTCCGCCAAGTTTCGCGCTTCGTTCTCCTACTGTGCAGTCAAATATTTCAATGACCTTCCCTCTTCCATAAGATCCTTACCCTCTCTGCCTTCCTTTCGTACAGCTGCGTCCACTTTTATTCTATCGACTGCACTTCCTGTCAGAAATGCATCTCTACCTGCGCATCGTTAATTGCTTACACGATATGTCGTGTCTGCTAACGCGTACATGTTCGAGTGCATGCGCACGTATATCCTATGCGTCACTGCGTGTTTATTGTGTGTAGTTATTATGTATTTATTATATTTTTAGTTATGCGACAAATGTATTAACGACAGAAACTTACTCCCGTGAGCGAATCCATTGTTTTTGTATTATATATTACATAATGTAGTATTTAGTATTATATTAACCCACACTGTCTCCACTGGTAGGCTTAGAAGCAACAATTTTGTTGACGCCTCACCATTTGCGTGTACTCATCATTGAATCTTTATAACTGTATCCTCCACTAGCAACGCAATAAATTAAATTAAATTAAATTAAATTAATAATATAAATATCAAGTAAGCTTGTATAAATTGGATTTATTTTTATACGTATAGGATAGGACAATGCTCTGGAATTATACTGCGTGCATTCAGTTATTTATTGGACGAATTACGTTTGTTGGAAGCACAAGAATAACATAGTACGAGTTTGCTTTCGCATTTATTTAAATATGGATCATCACTATAGCCAGTGTTATAATACCATCGAAGATGTGCCAGACGTAATGTTGGAAGAACATGTAGGTGATACAGAAAATGCATCTGCTAATGATATCAGTGTCCCAGAAAAACTGGGTGATGATTACCTCATCGAATTATACAGAGAAAGAAGATTTCTGTATGACAAAAGTCATCAAGACTTTAAACACAATGAATTAAAAAATAATGCCTGGAAGGAGATTTCATGTATCATGCAAAGTAAAAACATGGGTAAGTATGGATCTTTTTTGCAACGTGATAGTATTAGAATTAAATAAAGAAGATGCCATATCTTCATAATGATATTATACCAATATGTATCTAATATATTAATAGTATCACTTTAAATTTTGCACTGTGTTTATATAAAATGGTCTTTTAATATAACTTTGCAGGAAATTTTTATACGGCTGAATATTGTAAAAGGAAAATGACAAGTTTGAGAGAGAAATATTTGAAATTAAAAAAAGAACAAGATTTGAAAAGTGGGAGTGCAGCTTGTATTGCAAGAAAATCTACACTTTTATCTGAATTGTCTTTTCTAGATGTATACATTCAAAGAAGACGGTTACTATCTTTTATATTAATGCGCGCGCGCGCGCGCGCGTGTGTGTGTGTGTGTGTGTGTGTGTGTGTGTGTGTGTGTGTGTGTGAAATCTGTTATGTAGAAGTAGCCAAATTAATACTATTTCTCTAATTGATTTAATTTTCTTTAATTTGTTATAGAACTTTAACGAACATGAGAGGAAATGATGGAAGAATGTCTGCTTTTTCATCTAATAAGAATGCAGTTAAATGTCCAGAAACAAATTACGCGGAAAGTACACAGAATAAAAGAAATTATAAAGAACTTTCAAGCCAAGATGATGTCGAAAATTATTTGCCTGGATGCGATAAAACATTATCCAAAATATTTAAGAGTGCTACTTCGAAAAAAAATTATGATAATAACGATGTTTCTCGCTTAACTGATGCAGCTATTAATATTGCTAAGCACTTAACGACTAATTCAAAAACTGAAGACGTTGGTTCTACATCGGCAGACCAAGTTTTTGCACAATTTATTGTTCTCACTCTACAAAAAATGCAAGATCCGGAACGCAATATAAGGCGAAACAAAATATTCCATGTTCTGACAGCACCACTGGAGCAATTAATGTAATCAGATTCTTTTATTTTTTTTAGATATTAACGTATTTTGAACTAAATTCGTTTTGTTGTATATGTTACAATTTTATTTTATCTAAAAGTATAGTTTTTTTCTTAATTATTTTATGTTCAATTGTAACCAAAGACGGTTTAAGTTTTTATTAGAAATATATAAATGTTCATACGATAAATACTACTACATAAATACTACATGTAAACGAGTGCGAAAATTTTGTTTCGTTATAAAAATGTTCTAAATTTAGTTCTTACTATACAATAAGTATGTAAAATATACATTTTTTTATATAAAAGTATATACTCTTTAAGTTTAGCTTTATAACAAAGCTGTGATATAAAGTATATTTTTCAATAAAAGCTTATGCATTAACATAATTGTGTATTTAAAAAAACAAAAGATATAAATATTTGGTATTTTCTTCAGTGTATAACTCTCGGTGTAAAATGCTCCACATGCCAGAAGTTATTAATATTCGCGTTCGATAATGGCAAGTGATATTTTCGATCAAGTTCATTGAGGATGTCTTCTTTGTTGTCAGTCCTGCGTACAATCAATTAAAAATTTATTGTTACAAAAATTGAATACATTATCTTCATTATCTTTTATTAAAAACTAAATTAAAACTAAAATACTACTTATTTATTAATTTATTTGTAAATGATATTTTATATTCAGCCAAATACGATTCTCTTTAAAATCAAAACTGATCATTACAGTACTTTTACATACAGCTATAAAGAAAATATGAAGGTTATAAATATAATACATTGCCAAGATATCTCTGTGTTTACGTTTTCTCGCTCTCTCTTTCTCTTTTATTTACAATTTTTAATTTATCTGGTCTGTATCTAAAGTAGCACTTATGGAATTATTGGTTGGTAAAATTAAAAATTCGTCCTTCTTTTTTCTTTATATTCAAATAGCCATAGCACTCCATATATATTTAATTATAATCACTGTTCTACATTTCTTTGTTTCAGAAATCACTGTCACAAGAATTACTGGAATTATTGTACCCGAGATTAATTTTGGATTAAAATATCAACTAAACCTGCAAAAAATTGTTAATTATAGGTGTTTGTATATATAGTAATTTTAATTTTAGTTGTAGTTATAAACCAAGATATGTACTAAGATAATATACCTTTGATATCGATCCTGATGAATTTTATTCACCGTAAGTACCTCTAGTTATATAGTCATATTGGAAGTTTACTTCTCCAACCGGAGAAACGAAATAATCACATAAAATATCTCGTTGAGTGACTGCTGGTGTATTTGCTTGCTCACCTTCAACCAGTACAGGGGACCAACATGTATCGCTTCCATCAATTTTTCGACTATATGCTTAAGCACCATCCTTTTGCTCTTCATACATCAAATAGTTGTGTAGACATACTGATGCCAACGTTACTTTGTCTGCTCTTTTTGGCAGCATACAAATAGATTTATGGAATATTTGCCACCGATTTGCTAGAATGCCGAAGGCAGTTTCAATTGTACGTCTAGCTCTGGAGTGTCTGTAGTTAAAAATTCTTTGTGCAATGGTCAAATTAGAAGTAGAGTATGGTTTCATCATTCTTCTTGTTAATGGAAAAGCAGCATCTCCTATGAAAAATCCTGGTAAGCTAATATCAGTACCAGGAAGTTTGGCATTATCTTTTGGCAAATTTAACTGGTCATTTTTTATACTTTGACCAATAATTGAAGCGTCAAATATTCCACCATCGCTGTTTCCTCCGTAGGCTCCTATGTCTACTAATTGAAATCTATATAGATGATCACAAATAGCCAATAACACTATACTAAAATATTTTTTATAATTAAAGTAGCAACTGCCAGAATTTGGTGGGCACTTTATTCTAATATGCTTCCCGTCTATTGCTCCAAAACAGTTTGGCATTTGCCATCTGTCCCAAAATCCATCAACTATTAATTTCCACTCTTCTTGTGTTGGGACTGTCAAATACAAAGGGCTCAAAACGTTTGAAAGCACATAGCAGACTTCTTTTATTATATTTTTTACAGTAGACTGACCTACACGGAAGGAGAATGCGATGGAACTTATACAGTTCCCAGTCACAAGATATCTGTAAACCCATACAATTATTGTATGTACATACATTTACAGTATTGAAATACAATATAGTAGAATGATGAATATTTGATAAGTAAATGATTTTTAAATGTACTGTAAGAACTAAATTTCAAAAATCTTTAATTTTGTTACATATATGTATAAGTGTAATCACGCCAATATAAATAAATACAATATTACAAGTTACCTTAGAGCAATAACTAGTCTTTCTTGAGGCACTAGAGCTCTCTGGCTCTTCTTGGTGAGGTGAGGCTTTATTAATTGTACCAACCGATCAAAGTGAGAAAATGTCATTCTACTGTACTCGAAAAACATGCGTCTATCTTTCGACTTCTTCAGTTCGTGAAATAAATTATTATACTCTCCTTGATGTTCTCGATTTTTATTAATAGGTCTAACGTGCCATCGCCTATTAACCCACCTCTTATGTTTTTTTTCTTTGTTTTATGTAAAATAATTGCAGTTACACATAGTAAGAAAAATGCGAGTAACTGTTTCTGTTTTAACTTCATATTTTATCTGAAATTGCACAATAACGCAATATACATATATAAAGGCGGTAAGGGTCTCACCGTAAGGTTATACAAAAACTCTCGATCAAACTATTATGTATTTAGATAGAATATTTAAATTCTTTTCGACTTTACTGAACGTACAGATTTTTCACTGCCGTTTGCTACTGCCAATCAATCGCAAAGCTCCTTTGCACATTCCGTATTTTTTGTATGATATGGGCCAGATGATCACCAACTATATTCAAACTCGTCAAAATGCTCCTGTAACCATAGATGTAATAAAAAAACTTATTTTAAAATTCAGTTTATTAAGTGTTGTAAGCAGCGTTATCTTACAATCCACAGATCCGTTTGTCTTTATCTCTTATCTTTTTCTATAGAATGTCGTAAATTTCATTTTTATTGTGTACACTTGTCCCTCTAATCCATGAATGATCATTGAACTTTTTCTTGTAGCATCCTCATAAGTAAAACCTAAAATAATCACTAATATAATCTCTTTCATATTTCTTAGCAAAAAATGCAGTAATATTACCTTATTTTAGTTACACCATCATTAGGTATATAGCAAGTCAAATTCTATATTATAATAACTCGAGAAAGCAAACTCGTACTGTGTTATTCTTGTGCTTCCAACAAACGTAATTCGTCCAATAAATGACTGAATGCACGCGGTATAATTACGGCTTTGTCCTATCCTAATGTATGAAAAAAAATAATATATATATATATATATATATATATATATATATATATATATAAATCCAATTTATACAAGCTTATTTGATATTTATATTATTACTACTTACAATAGTTCAGTAAAATATCGCTTTGATATCAAACAGTCGCTGGAAAATAAGAATTTCATATCTTGTTCAGTTTCAGAAATATAACCTCTAACACCTTCAATGATTCACCCTGTATAGTAAAATTGTTATAAATTGTTACTGTTATTAATTGTTATTAACTGTTATTAATTGTTAACTGTTCTATTTTTAATACAAAATATTTTATATGCATTATACCTAATAGGTGTCTCGGATCGCGATCGATTCTTTCGCGTTTTCTTTCACGTATAGTGCCGTAACCGCTTACGTTTCTTGTGCGTTGACTTACGTTACGTTCCGCTACGCCACGTTACCAATACAACAGGCTTGTGCGGTGGCTCTAAATCCATTCGAGTCGATATATCGATATATGTACGTACGTGTGCGTACTGCGCTCAGTGCAGTTAGTGCATTCAGCCGGTTCAGCGCGCTGTCAGTTAGTTAATATTATAACCTAGAGACAGTGACGATCGTGATCGTCGCCGCGTGATAGTGAATCGCCGTGTAATAGATAGTGATGGTGAAATTATATATATTGACGGCAGATACCGAGCTGATACCGAGGAGATCAAGGAGTCTGTACATATTATTATATGTTTACGCGAGTGAGTACATCTGTAGTAACTTACAGTAATAATTCATATTTATTAAAATACGTCGTCGTCTCTCAATCAGAGAAACGTAACTTTTACTACTTTCAACAGTGGCTCTTGATTTCCGTTCATAGTTACCATAAAATCTCCCGTTTACGCGAAGGAATTATCGTATCGTTCGTAATTAATATTAAGTTACTACAGAAGAGTAACGTTCACGTACATAATGTTCTGCTGCATAAATTAAATTTTCACATGCACGTAATTTTATCTATCAGCTTCTTCAGAGATGTTTAGAAGTTCTGAGGCGTGAATTCAGCGAACTTAAAACAGTAATGGCAGATCAGTTAATGTGTGTCAAGGAGGATCTTTCTTATATTATACGCACCATTATACGCTTTACGATTTTATTGTAATAAGGTAAAGATACTAAAAGATACTAAACTAAATGATAAAACTTATGAAGCAATATCACAATGTTGGCATGTTATTTTAATGTAAGAAATATATTGCGATTAGGCACGAGGAAAGAGCGAGCCTCTGTTCATTCACATTTGACGTTCACGATGATATTCGTGTTATGTACAGAAGGCGTCAATAATGCCTTCCCAGCTAAAATTGCTACATACAACGCATCTAGCTATTCGTGCATCAAGACTGTTAGTTCTTAGAGAACCGGCAATGTCTCGGAGAGCTGTCAGTGTTAACTCAGTGCGGAAGAAAGGCTATCAAGCACGATTACCACGTGGAAATCATTGTTCATAACCTTCCATCGTCTGGAAATATAAGGAGAGGTAAGAAATACATATTAATATATATAATATGTTTGCAATAAATACATTTTATATATTTTAAATAAATATATTTGCAGATTAGCGAAAGTCGGCAAACTGGAAACGCCAAAGTTACAGAAGAAATACAAGGGACAGGTATTTATAGTTATTTATAATTATACAGATAAATATATCATCATGCAGATAATCAGTGCATTTAATTACAGAAAGGATAACAGCAATTACATATAATATTGTTGACGAGAAAGAAGTAAAAGGCAGGACGCACATAACAAGTTTTGATTGATCAACGTTATTGTCCTTACATAGTAAGCATCGTTCAGAAAACCTATGTTGTTACAGTGATTAAAACGCAAAGTAATATTTATATGCTGCTTTCAGCATGCTCAAACAGAGGCAGTTAAATATAAATATTACTTTGTATATAAATATTACTTTGCGTTTTAATCACGTGTGCCTTTTACTTCTTTCTCGCCAATACTGTTATATATAATTGCTGTTATCCTTTCTGTAATTAAATGCACTGATTATCTATATAATGATATATTTATCTGTATAATTATAAATAACTATAAATACTTATCCCTTGTATTTCCTCTGCCTAACTTTGGCGTTTCCAGTTTGCCGACTTTCGCTAATCTGCAAATATATTTATTTAAAATATATAAAATGTATTTATTGCAAACATATTATATATATTAATATGTATTTCTTACCTCTCCTTATATTTCCAGACGATGGAAGGTTATGAACCACGATTTCCACGTGATAATCATGCTTGATAACCTTTTTTCCGCATTGAGTTAACACTGACAGCTCTCCGAGACGTTGCCGGTTCTCTGAGAACAACAGTCTTGATGCACGAATGGCTAGATGCGTTGTGCGTAGCAATTTTAGCTGGGAAGGCATTATTGACGCCTTCTGTACGATGCTTCTGTCGAAACCAAGAAACCACATGTCGGAAAAGTTTTACTTAGGTATTTATCATTAATTAAAAAAATACCTTGTATAATTCTCTTTTATGTTATTTCTCATTAGATCATGGTACGAGAGGAACAAATACATTTTTCCAGCGAATAAATGGGAACCTTTTAATCCAACGAAAAGTTACGACAAGTATACAGTGTCGGATAAAAATAGGAAGAAAGATAAAATTTGATAAACTTAGATTCAACGAATTGTCCAATTTCGTTTAAAGGATTCAGATTCAAAGGACTGTAATTTAGTAGAGCTACATAATCGAGTAAATGAATTGAATATTACATAATTAAATGAATTAAAATGACAGTCCTTAAAAATACAATGTAGCTACAATATATATATATATATATATATATATATATATATATATATTGTCACGACTTTTTGCACTCCCGGACCGCTCCGGGACGTGTGCCGGATCAAAAGGACTTAGGAGAGCGGGATGGTAGGCCTCTCCAGTGGTTTCCGCGCACCTCCGATACTCCACGAAATGTTCCGAATGTTGGGCGCCAGACGCGTACATTCGCGTCCACGAAATCGCGAAAACCTAAACGAGACGCAAAACGAAGTGTGTGGAGGTGCGCGGGATCGGCTAGCTTGACCTAATCACGGGCGGGGTGAATGAAGGGCAGCGCGATATCCGGCGGGGTGACCGTAAATTTGTAACTCAGTCAGATAACAAAGAAAATAACATTTATTGAGTGCTGGTTGTCGAGAAAATAACAACGTTTATCCATTCGGCTTCGATCAAACACAAAATAAAGCCAATAACCAGAAAATAACAACGTTTATCCCTCCGGCTTTGATCAAACACAAAATAAAGCCAATAACCAATCAAGAGTAGCCGGCGGCGGGATGTCTGGATTTATTCAACGGAAATGATTTTTAACGCGGTCATTAAAGCTTATTGTAGGCACACGGAAAGCGCAGTTCTCAAACTCTTAATAGTAGTAATAATAACGCGAGATGCGAAAGTTAACGGAAAATGTCGCGAAATGGTGATGCACCACGCTCGATGCGCGTGAACACCACGCCCGTACGAGAATTCCATCGCCAGGCTATCTTAATCTACGCGAGAATTTTCTAAATGGGCGCCCCACGGAGGCGCCGAGATTGTGACAATACAAGGAGTACTATCTCCAACGCAAAATTCGAGGTTATCGCGAGCAGGGCGGGACGCCATAGGGCGTAACGCAAGTAATACCGAACGCAAGGGGTTTGTGAACGAAAGTTTCTCAACGCGAGGGCAAATCCACCGCAATCACTCCATCGACACCAACGGGAGCTTGACGCAATTATCAATTCGTAATACCGGGATCCGAACACAATCGATACGCCAACACCGACGCTAGAACACAAGAATTTCCCGACGCGAAGAAGCGGTAACGCAATTTACGAAGTACCGGCCCGTTTGCGGCCGTACACCCAGGGTCGCGAGGACGACGCAATACACTCGCGATATCGAACTCATTAACGCGCCGATCACGATCTCCAGGGGTTCGCCATAACGCTTGTACCACGGTTCCGCGGCCACGAGACCATCCCGAGGCCCTTCGCTCTCGTTATCGATCGCGAAATTACACTCGATCTCACATGCGTTATCCCGAGCGAGAGCGTGCACCGGAGGGCGGTGTCGTGGCTTTACATCGCGAGAATAACGGGCAACCTCACCAGCGATACGCCTTCTCCGGGTTCCTCGCCGTCACCTTCGACCCACGGTCCTCGATCCGCCAAATAAACTCGAAATGCCCGACTCGGGGTGGCTATCGCGTGCGCAAGCAAAACGGGTGATCTCGCCGACGGACGACCAGAGAGTGTCGCCGGATTCTCGCTCGATAGCGAGATCGATGCGGTCGCCCCTGTCGGGGCGCGCGGACCAATCGGAAGCGAGCTTGCAAGCTCGCGCGACATCAACGCAGGATCGTCGCAAGGGGATTCTTCGGGGGCGCGCAACGGTCCCTCGGCAGCGTGGCGGCTCCTCAAATTGTGTCCCTGGCGGCGGACGGAACTTGGCTTGTGCCGGTTGGCCTCCGGTTTGACCCTGGGGCGGTGGCCAGCCACCCCGTAGGTCGATGTTGCTTGGAGATCCTTTGCTGTAGCCGGGTTTTTACCCAGGCGCCTGGGGCCCCGCTGTCGGCGGCCCCGTCCGTCGCTGCCTCCGTGCCGCACGCCTGCCGCGTTGCTCTCGCCAGCCCGTGGTCTCTACTGCTTCCGTGTTTGCCACCCCTCCTCGGTCGTCAATCGTCCTTGGTTTCCCTCGCCGATTTTTCCATCGAAGAGTTGCCGTGGCGTGGGTGAGGTGCCGCGCGTATTACATTGCATAAAAGAAAGAAAGTAATCAGAATGCGGAAACGCGATTAAATACGACCCCTGGAGATCTCGTCGTTGCCTCCCTGGTCCGTCCCTGGGCGCAAAATTTCGCGCCTTGTGACGGCGGCGGGGCGCCGCGACGGTGCGGCGAGCCGCAACGTCACAACACCCCACCCCAAGAGGGAGCCCACCGGGTGCGGCTGCCCCGTTTAGCCACTCGCCCCCCGGGGTGACCATAGGAGCACCACGCGATCGAGATCTCCAGCTCCGGGCCTCAGGACAAGAACGAACAAGTAGGACATCACAACACAACGAAAGGAAAAAATTGTCACGCAGAAAAGAAATGGGATCCCAAAAATTTTTCGGCCCGCCCCCACGCATGCAAGACTTTCGCCTATCGACGCTCGGGGCGCCTTCACCCATCGTCGCGGTTCCTTGCGGACCGGTCCGCGCGGCGCGGGTCGGACCTGTGTACGGCAGCCTACGACGGCAGACGCCTCCCGCTTGCTGTCGACCGTCTATCCAAAAACCTACCTAATACCAAACCGATACCAAAGCGGGGGGGGGGGCCCCTTTTCGGTCGAGTACGCCGGCAGTACTCGGCCACATTTTGCCGCGTCGTTTCCGACTAGCGGCCCTAAGTTTCGTGACGCCGCTTCCGGCGAGCATCCCCGAACCAACCTAACGCGAAAGGACGTGTCGACCGCAGAACGGGAGCGCGAGTGTGCCCTATCGGGGCCCCAACGTACGGTCGGACCGGCGCGGTATCTCTGATACGACAGCCGCGCACGACGAGCTCTCCCGCGACTCAATATGGGCGGAGGATAGGGGTCTTGGAGTGGGTTAGGGTCCATCATTCTACCAAGATTCTTTCACCTTTTATTGCTTTTTAAAACCGGCGTTAGTACAAAAATAAATTTTCCGACGAGTAAAACACACAAAAAGAAAATCCTTCTATACGGCGCTCTGTCGCGCGGGCTCGTCGCGGTAACCGGGGGGGGGGGGGGGGCGAAAGAAAAGAAAAAGGAAAGGGGGGCCGTCTCGACCTCCCATGTGGTCCCAAAGAAAAAAAACCGAAGGGATCGCGACACCGCGAAAGGCCATCGAAGCCGTAAGTTTAAGGGGGGGGGGGGTTCGGCGGCACGCGGGACGCAGCTTAACGGCGGAACGTCCCGGGCGGGGGTCCCCTCTTCCGCGGAGCCTCTACGCCCAGATCGTGGCCCTTGCCCTCCTTATAGGGGCCCTCCTTCTTCCAGGCCTCGCTGCAGTCCGGGCACGTGCGGACAGTGTAGCCCCTCTTGCCGCACCTGAAGCAAAAGCCCGGCCGCCTTGGCACGGGGCACTCGTATGCGAAGTGGGAAGGCGACCCACAGTTCCAACAGGCCTCTCTGTTCGCCGTGCGGTCCTCCTCGCTCCGGCTTGACGACGGGGTTCCCGGGCTCGAATTCTGCGGGGCGGGCGGCCATTCGGCGGTCTCGTAGGACCTGGGCCCCGACGCCGACCTGGTACGCGCCCGCTTCCATCCGGGGGATTGTTGGAGCCACCAGAGCATGTCCCCCTTGGTGGATCCCTGCTCGGAGTCGGAGGTTCTGGTGGCCAGCCCCCGTCCGGCTTGGGTGCCGATCTCCTTAGTTTCGGGGGCGGCCTGGGTGGCCGAATCAGTTTGGCCTCGCGCCTTGGCCCCCCCCGACGTGTCGACGACTGTGTTTGAACATCCGGTCACCCACGGCTCGATAGAACCCCGGGTTGTCGCGATCCACGGCAAGCAGCTGATTGGTCCACTCGATCACTAAAGGGTGACGGGAATCCATGGTGTCAAAAAAAAACCTTTGTTTTTTTGTTTTGGTGGTGGAGTCTCCTCTTACAGCGGAGACCGTGCGGCAATCTACGAAAAGATACCCCAAAGCGTGAGCCTCAATATAGTCAGTGAAAGAATCGAGGGGCGCTACAACCTAATCATAATACGGTTTCAAATCCTTAATATGAGTTTTGCCGATCGAGTTGCCTAATGCATCGGCAAGCTCGTATACAACTGGCGATAGAATTTTTCGCACGGAAAAGGGGCCGTGGAATTTCGTAGCTAATTTTGCGGAAATATGCTGAGTGGCGGACGACAAGACGTGCTGTCGTTTCAACACGCGGTCGCCTACGGCGAACTGACGATCCCGCCTACGCAAGTTATAATGCCGGGTTTGTCTTACCCGTGCCGTCTCCAAGTTTTCGGCAATCCAAGTCCGTAGCTGTTGGATCTTTTCCATTCTCGCTCTCCACAGGGCAGGATCGGAATTCTCCACCGCGACAGCTTCGTCCTCTCGTCCGCGATACAAATTAACAGGCTGAGGTTCCCTCCCGAAATTTAGAAAGGCGGGCGTCGCTTGCAGCGACGTATGGTGTGCGGAATTGTACGCGAAGCGAAACTCACTAAGGTGTTGGTCCCACTCTCGGTGGTCTCGTTCTAGGAAGGCGGTAATCATTGTCTTTAGCACCCGATTGACACGCTCGACGGGGTTCGCCTGCGGGTGATAAGGCGGTACCGTAGTATGTTGAATACCATACTGTTCCGCTAACGCTTGTAGTTCCCGATTTAGAAATTCGGTGCCGTTGTCAGTTAACAGGACGCGCGGGGCTCCCCAGCGAAAAATGACGAGGTCTTCGATAGCCTCTCGGATCTTCTTGCCGTTAGCTTTACGGAGCGGGCAACACTCGATCCATTTCGTGAAGAGGTCTTGCACTACGAGAAGATACGCGTGCCCTGATTTACTGGGCGGGAGTGGCCTCATAATATCCGCGGCAACGACAGTCCACGGAGCCTCGATTACGCGCTGACCCATGAACCCCGCGGGAACATCTTGCTCCACCTTGGTCCGCTGACAAGTGTCACACCGGCGCACGTAACGAGCGATGTCTTTGAACATCCGCGGCCAATAATATCTTATCATAGTAGCCTCCGACACGGCGGTACGACTTCTCTACGCCCAGGTGTCCGGCCTGAGGCGGATCGTGGTTTTCCCGGATGATATCCCCCCGCGATTCCCGCGGCACGACGAGCTTCCATTGGTCGTGATCCTCTACCGTTTCGTTCACAACCGGGTGAGGTCGGCGGAAGTATAATCGACCCTCATCTATCTTCCATCCCGGGAATCGACGCGGGTTCTCGAGAACCTCGTTAACTCGTTTGACGTACCAGTCGTCGGCAGCCGCGGCGATGGCACACAATTCGACATCCTGCTCGTATATTCGCGAAAGCGCATCCGGTACGTGGTGCATCGCACCTTTCCTATGTTCGATACTATAATCGTATTCGAGTAGCTCGAGGGCCCACCTCGCCAAACGCCCCGTTGGGTTTTTTAAATTGTGTAGCCAGCGGAGGCTACTATGATCCGTAATGACCGTAAAGCGATAGCCCTCGAGGTAGGGCCGGAACTTCTTAATTGCCCACACGACCGCTAGGCATTCCTGCTCGGTTGTCGAGTACTTTTTCTCCGCGTCAGATAAGGCGCGACTCGCGAAAGCTACCACGTGTTCGTGACCCTCTATTTGCTGCGTTAATACAGCGCCTAGACCAACGGAACTGGCATCTGTTTGTAGCGCAAACGGCACGTTAAAGTCTGGGCGCGATAGGGTGGGCGGGGAAGTGAGACATTCCTTTATCGTCTCAAACGCCGACGCTTGATCTTCGCCCCACTCCCATGCCTGATTCTTTTTGAGTAGTCGCGTTAACGGCTCGAGGAGCGTAGCACATTGCGGGATGAAACGACGGTACCAAGACGCCATACCGATGAAGCGGCGCAACTGTCGAAGGTTACGCGGCGCGGGGTATTCTCTAATCGCGACAGTCTTATCGGGATCGACCTTCAAACCTTCTCGTTGGACTAAAAATCCGAGGTACTTCACCTGCGAGCGACAGAATTTGCTTTTCTCGGGATTGATCGTCAGGCCCGCTTCGCGAATACGCGCGAAAACTCGCCCCAACCATTCGAGATGTTCTTCGAAAGTTTCGGTAGCCACGACAATATCATCCAGATACGCGAACGCGTAAGGATCCATTTCTGGTCCAATTAAGCGATCTAGTAACCTCTGAAAGGTGGCGGGAGCCCCTGTTAAGCCGAACGGCATTCGCTTAAAGTGGAATAGGCCTTTTCCCGGTACCGCGAAGGCTGTGATCTCCCTGCTCCTTTTTGATAGCGGGATCTGGAAGTACGCCTGGCTTAAATCGATGGTCGAAATATACCGGGCTTTACGCAACTTGTCTAAGATCGCGTTCATATAGGGGAGCGGATACGCGTCCTTCTTCGAAACACCGTTCACTAGCCGGAAATCTAGGCAGAAGCGATACGTTCCGTTAGGTTTTTTAATCATGACAATAGGCGTCGACCACTCGCTCTGCGACGGCTCTATTATACCGGCCTTTAGTAGGCGATCTACCTCCTCGTAAATGGCTTCTTTTATTTTCGGCGACACGGGGTAACAACGCTGTCGAATAGGAGGGGAGTCCCCCACGTCGATATTGTGTTCGGTCAACGTCGTGGCCCCGAGTTCGCCCGTACTTCCCGAAACCTGGGCCTTCAAAAACGCTTGCAACCGTTTATCATGTTCGGGAGTTAACTCGCTTAGCCCGCTGCAAACGAGCGGCGACGCTTCTGGCTTTCGCGTTCCTGCTCCCTCCCCCGACTGACCTAGCTCGACATCCGCTTTCTCCTCAGCCACGATTACCCGAACGCTCGCGAGAGAACTAGATGATCCCTTCTCGAACGGGTACGAGCGCGAGGGATCCTCCGCGAAACGCCAAGAGTTGCTCGCGAAATCAATATTTACTCCGAAAGCCGTCAGAAAATCCACACCTAATATACACGGCAACGCTAAGGTCGGTAGCGAATGAACTCTCAGGTTCAACGCTTTACCGTGCACGCTAATCGGGACCCTTACTTCCCCCTTTACTCTCGCCGTCTGATTAGTCGCGGTCGTCACGCGCCGGCCGCCGGCCGCATTGAACCTAAAACCGAGCTGCCTAAGTAACGCGGTAATTTCCGGACCCACAAACGTACGGCTAGAACCCGAATCTACCAAGGCGCTGATCTCATATCCTTTTATTTGGATGCGCAGAAACTTGAGAGAGGCCGATCCTCCCTGATCATTAAACGCGCTATACGCGGCATCGCGGCATCCCACCGGTAACGGCTCGTCAGGGGCGGGGGGGGGGGGGGGGTAGGAGTCGGGTCGCCCCTTTTTCGCGACTCCTTTATTCGTTTCCCGAACACGTCGGGCAAGTGCGGGTGGTGTATTCGGCTTTCCCGCACCGATAACAATGTTTGCGCGGCGGGGCCTTACACTCTCGCGCGAAATGTCCAGTCGCATCGCAATTCCAACAAGCGGCGGTCTGCGTCGCGTTAGCGGTCACCGACGAAGCGCCCGACGCATTTGCCGCAGGCGCGGCCGTCACGGCCGGGGTGTTTACTTTCGGTCCGCGGGCAGTGGCCCTCCTCGCGCCCGCCCCCGTTCCGCTCGAGTTGGCGTTATTCACGCCGAGCGCAGCCACGGTATCGCGATTTTTCGCACCCGCCGGACGATTCGCCCCTTTCGGCGCGCGATACGCGAGATCCGGGAATAGGGATCGTTCCGGTGGCGGCGGGGCATGATAGCTCTGCGCGGCGCGACAGCTAGCCTCCGCGCGCGCGGCCCATTTCTCGAGCGCGTCCATATTGTCGACCGCGTCCCGAGGTATCAAAGTTTGCAACCGAGGTAGCATATGTCGGTGCGCGTATCCGACTTTCTCCTCTTCGCGCCACGGCGGCGACAACCGATCGTACAGGGCGTTCAGGCACGTCAGGAAGTCCGTTACGGACTCCTGTTCCCCCTGCGTTCGCCGCATAATTTCATCGCGGAGGGCAAATTGAAAATCTGGGTCCCCAAAGCGCGTACGCCAGGCCGTTTTAAACGCGGCCCACGTACTCCAGTGTTCCTTCTTCCCGCGGAACCAATGAAGCGCGATACCCGATAGAAAGAACGGAAGACATCGTAAAATGTCTTCGTCCGGGACGGGAATGAGCTCACGGCCTTCTTCAACACGTAGTAAGAACGTCTCCGCGTCCTCCCCGCGAGTACCCGAAAACTTTAAATTCCATTTCCGCATTATATTATAAACGGCGGTCGCGGGATTCTCGCCCGAATCGTGAAAGGTTCTTGGCGCGGGATTACGGGAAGCGCCGGAATGATCGAGGTGCGGAGACGCAGCCAATCTCGCGGAAGGGCTGTCAGGGCGGATGTCCCCCGCCGGGACACCGAGATAACCGGTATTGACCGGGCGATTTGCCCCAGCCCCCGTCAGCTGGATCAACTCGATGTCCGCCGCGCGGTTCGACTCGGAGTCGGCCACGCGGTTCGATTCGGAGGCCCGTTCGGAGTCACAGCCGCGACGCGTCAACACGCGCAACAAGCGGAGCGTTAGCTCGATGTCGGACCCGTCGGTAGCCAGCTCGCGGCGACTCAATTCGGCGATCCGTTCCTCGCGCGTGGCATGGAGAATCCACTCGTCGGTGAGCTCGACCGGATCCATCGTGACCGCTCAGAATTTATTTCCGACCGCGGAACCTGTATTTCGCGAGAATTACTACGGGGCGTCGCAGCGTTCCCGAACGGAGTCACAAAACCGTCCAACCGAATCACTCACAAAATCAAGAAAGTCAGTCGCTAGAAATTTTCGTTTCTAAGTCGCGACGACGATAGTAGAATAACACGCGAACAATAACATACGCGAACGACAATACACGCGAAAGGAACGCGAAGGTAACGCGGAATAGGCAAACAGTTTTTCAGACGCTATGGTCCGCTCGACGTAAACATCGAATTCCGTTGTGGTCGCGATCACGCACTTTCACCAAATTCCGACGCGCCACGCGGTACCGAATAATATCACGAATCCAACGATTAACCCACCCGAATACGCGTTCACGCGAATAATCATTCGAACGGCACTTCACTTAAAGCTGAAAGAAAGATATTAGGCAAAACATAATATGATCAACATAAATGATATAGCATCAGAAATATCGCATCAAGACACAAATAAAGAAAGGATTAACTCTTTATTTCGACAACCACACAGAAATAAAGCAATAAGTAATCCGCGAAAATCGAGTCACCCGCACGAAATTGTCGTAACGCCGTATCGAGCCCTTTACGTGCCTCTCGGCGATCTTTCGGCCGCCCCACGTTGGGCGCCAAATTTTGTCACGACTTTTTGCACTCCCGGACCGCTCCGGGACGTGTGCCGGATCAAAAGGACTTAGGAGAGCGGGATGGTAGGCCTCTCCAGTGGTTTCCGCGCACCTCCGATACTCCACGAAATGTTCCGAATGTTGGGCGCCAGACGCGTACATTCGCGTCCACGAAATCGCGAAAACCTAAACGAGACGCAAAACGAAGTGTGTGGAGGTGCGCGGGATCGGCTAGCTTGACCTAATCACGGGCGGGGTGAATGAAGGGCAGCGCGATATCCGGCGGGGTGACCGTAAATTTGTAACTCAGTCAGATAACAAAGAAAATAACATTTATTGAGTGCTGGTTGTCGAGAAAATAACAACGTTTATCCATCCGGCTTCGATCAAACACAAAATAAAGCCAATAACCAGAAAATAACAACGTTTATCCCTCCGGCTTCGATCAAACACAAAATAAAGCCAATAACCAATCAAGAGTAGCCGGCGGCGGGATGTCTGGATTTATTCAACGGAAATGATTTTTAACGCGGTCATTAAAGCTTATTGTAGGCGCACGGAAAGCGCAGTTCTCAAACTTTTAATAGTAGTAATAATAACGCGAGATGCGAAAGTTAACGGAAAATGTCGCGAAATGGTGATGCACCACGCTCGATGCGCGTGAACACCACGCCCGTACGAGAATTCCATCGCCAGGCTATCTTAATCTACGCGAGAATTTTCTAAATGGGCGCCCCACGGAGGCGCCGAGATTGTGACAATACAAGGAGTACTATCTCCAACGCAAAATTCGAGGTTATCGCGAGCAGGGCGGGACGCCATAGGGCGTAACGCAAGTAATACCGAACGCAAGGGGTTTGTGAACGAAAGTTTCTCAACGCGAGGACAAATCCACCGCAATCACTCCATCGACACCAACGGGAGCTTGACGCAATTATCAATTCGTAATACCGGGATCCGAACACAATCGATACGCCAACACCGACGCTAGAACACAAGAATTTCCCGACGCGAAGAAGCGGTAACGCAATTTACGAAGTACCGGCCCGTTTGCGGCCGTACACCCAGGGTCGCGAGGACGACGCAATACACTCGCGATATCGAACTCATTAACGCGCCGATCACGATCTCCAGGGGTTCGCCATAACGCTTGTACCACGGTTCCGCGGCCACGAGACCATCCCGAGGCCCTTCGCTCTCGTTATCGATCGCGAAATTACACTCGATCTCACATGCGTTATCCCGAGCGAGAGCGTGCACCGGAGGGCGGTGTCGTAGCTTTACATCGCGAGAATAACGGGCAACCTCACCAGCGATACGCCTTCTCCGGGTTCCTCGCCGTCACCTTCGACCCACGGTCCTCGATCCGCCAAATAAACTCGAAATGCCCGACTCGGGGTGGCTATCGCGTGCGCAAGCAAAACGGGTGATCTCGCCGACGGACGACCAGAGAGTGTCGCCGGATTCTCGCTCGATAGCGAGATCGATGCGGTCGCCCCTCTCGGGGCGCGCGGACCAATCGGAAGCGAGCTTGCAAGCTTGCGCGACATCAACGCAGGATCGTCGCAAGGGGATCCTTCGGGGGCGCGCAACGGTCCCTCGGCAGCGTGGCGGCTCCTCAAATTGTGTCCCTGGCGGCGGACGGAACTTGGCTTGTGCCGGTTGGCCTCCGGTTTGACCCTGGGGCGGTGGCCAGCCACCCCGTAGGTCGATGTTGCTTGGAGATCCTTTGCTGTAGCCGGGTTTTTACCCAGGCGCCTGGGGCCCCGCTGTCGGCGGCCCCGTCCGTCGCTGCCTCCGTGCCGCACGCCTGCCGCGTTGCTCTCGCCAGCCCGTGGTCTCTACTGCTTCCGTGTTTGCCACCCCTCCTCGGTCGTCAATCGTCCTTGGTTTCCCTCGCCGATTTTTCCATCGAAGAGTTGCCGTGGCGTGGGTGAGGTGCCGCGCGTATTACATTGCATAAAAGAAAGAAAGTAATCAGAATGCGGAAACGCGATTAAATACGACCCCTGGAGATCTCGTCGTTGCCTCCCTGGTCCGTCCCTGGGCGCAAAATTTCGCGCCTTGTGACGGCGGCGGGGCGCCGCGACGGTGCGGCGAGCCGCAACGTCACAATATATATATATATATATATATATATATATTATTATTATATTTTTATATATAATTATATATAAATAATGTATTTACAGCAATTGTTAAATGAATCAAATTTGTGAAATAAGAATTGAAAAATAAACTTTTTGAAGAGTTATGTACAATTATGTATGAAACTATAAACATTTGATAAATTGTAAGCATTTATCGATACATAAATTTTAGAAATAAATTTTTATGACAATTTTGTACAGAGAAAAAGTCTATTATTATGAGACAGGCTTCTAATATGAGATAGCCAAGTTTTTATTAAATTAATAGGCCCTATTTGTTGGTTTCACCCCATAAATTTATTGCTTCTTGGGGTAAAACTTATTTAGTGGAAAATTCATTATTCGATCGTGCGTGTAGTCATTGCAAATAGGATTACATATTTTCGATTGTTTTAAAAGCTCATTTTTTACAATTTTCTAATTTTCAGAAATATTATTATTTAAATTAATATTTAAATTTTTAAATTAGACTACATTTCTCAGCATCTTAAAGCTTATTAAATTCCCTTCAAAACGACTTGCTATGTTTTTCAATTCTGCCCATAGATTTCCGGCAATCACATCAAATAGATGTGGTATCTTATAATCGGGGTCTCTTCTCTGAGAGTTCAAAAAATACAATTTGTAATTAAGGAATGTATATTTCAGAAAATATTTATCAATCATTTTATTATATTGTTGTTGGATGTTGTCGAAATGATTTTTTTCCTTCTTATTTTGTAATTTAAATATTTCAAAAAATTACACGTGAAAGAAAAAAGATTTTTTGAATAAAATGATTTAAACGGATATATAGTTTTAAAGATATTCAGAATATAGAAGAGAAAGATTTCAAAAAAATTACAAGTATCAAAAAAGAAATCATTGTCCAAGAGAAAAAGGAGGAGGAAAAAATATCTTCCCTGGAAGATGAAGAAAATGATATATTATGAGAAACTGATTAAAATTCAATCATTTAACGAATTAATATGCTTTTCTCTCTTTCTCTCGTTATATTTTAATATAAATATTAAACAGTAAATATATACAATTTAATTTTTTCATAGATACACATTTATATTATTTTTTTCAACAATATAGATAATTTCTGATTTGTATTTTCTCGTCAGGCGGTCATACGCATACAGTTTAATGAATAAAGTGTGAAAAAAATTGTTTTTAAACTTTCCTTCTTTGTGCAATTATAAAACCGACATTGGAATAGAAAAAAAAACCGTAATTGTTATGGTTTCGGTTTTCTTCTCTGCTTAAGAAACCGAAATTGAAATTGGAATCGTGTTATTTGATGTTTCATTAAACCGTAATGGGAATCGAATCGAAATATCGCATTTTTCATTGACAAATAAAGACTTACGGGACCGACGAATATCACTGTTTTTGTTGCTGGCAGCTCGATCAGCGGAACACAGAAATCGTTTGGACCGTATTTCGATGCATCAGGTTTTGCGAAATGTTTCATGTAATACATGGACAGCTGGTTGTGATGCAGAATGAAAAATGTTAGATCTTGCTCCTCTATTAATTTCATCGCTTCGTCGTAAGTTGGACATTGACGAGCGGCATCGAGAAGAGCATCTCTCTTATTCTCATTAACTGGATGATTTTGATCGTAATTGGGTACAGCACCCTTTAAAAACATTCGTTTTTGACCACGTTTACAATCGTCGTCAATGCGTTTTACGAATGATTTCGTATCACTTGTTATCATGATCGCGTCTTTTTCCGGCATCTTTCTGCGCACAGATGCGAGCTGTCTTTGATATTTAAAGCCGAACATGATTTCGGCAGCGCACATACCGTTCTCACACACAGGCTCCTCACTGCCAATTAGCCAATCTGACTGTTCTTCGTAAAATTTAATTTTGTCACGAAGATCGTGTTCGTTTGCGCTCACGACGCGAACATTAAACGCGCGTGATCGTGAACACATATTTATAGACAGTAAATGACGTCAATTAGTACACTACACACTAACGACGAAAATTTTTAATGTCTAGTAACGCACTTTCAAAGTTTATTTCACAGAGAAACGTAGCGTAAACGACACGCACCATGTGAAAAAGAAGCTTTTCAAGCAGTTAGAATCGCCATTGAT
Source organism: Temnothorax rugatulus (assembly GCA_035220575.1). Taxonomy (NCBI): domain Eukaryota; kingdom Metazoa; phylum Arthropoda; class Insecta; order Hymenoptera; family Formicidae; genus Temnothorax; species Temnothorax rugatulus. The sequence goes on along the minus strand of JASTWL010000497.1, from coordinate 22,691 downwards.
ACGCAATGTGAAATGACCTCGTATACTTTTTATCGTGAGCATGCGCGACGACAGGTGGGTGTCGTGCGGTGCGGAGCGAGAGGTATCACGCGCGGTAAACAAAGTGGGAATGATACATGTCCTTTCTATATATATATATATATATATATATATATATATATATATATATGTATATATGTGTGCGCGCGTGTACTTGATGCGATTCCGCGAATTCAAACACGGAAATTTATGACAAAACAGAGTAGCGCGCGTAGCGCACTATGCCTTTCCGCAAAAATAATAATTTGTCGCTAAACCCCCCCCCCCTCTTCCTTCCCCCCGGCCTTCTTTCCATTCTGCCCCCTTTCCTCAGCATGTTTAAATCATCAAAACCATAATTGGAACATTTACAACCATCATGAGATGTATGCAATGATATTTTTCATAAATCGCCATTGTCAATAAAATTTTTCGATTCACCAAACTCTATTCGTTATTTTATGAAATGAGGAATTTATCGTTATTGCGTAACTCGTTGTCATCGATAAAACAAGTCATTCCGTGCCGCATTGCTTTATCGTTATATATTGGAAAAGATAATTCGTTGTCGTTATTGTTATTCAAAAAGTAACGAGTCGTTACTAGTTTTTATAAAATTTTAATACGTCGAAATATTATATTTTGATGTAAAATTATATGTTTTTATCAACAGTAAATGAGAGGTAATATTTTAAAAATACAGATGCGATGAAAACATGCTATACTTTATCCGTTTATATTTTTAAAACTAACAATTATAATTGTAAAATAATAATCAATATGTCATTAAATGGCTCATACAATTTCATGTTTTCTTCAAAGTTTAAAAAGTTTTAAAGTTTTCTGAGAATAAGGAGAAACCAAACAATTATATTTCTGTATACTTTGCAGATGTTTTTATATTTACAATAAATAGATAAAGATAGCGAATAATTGAATCGTATGAAAAAAAGGTTTGTGAAATAATTTGAAATAATTTTTCAATATATTTAAAATTTTGCCATTGATTCATTGTTGAATATATGATGTAAATTTTCTGGTAAAGTGATTTATTTATCAATAATTTTATCTCGATAATCATGTACGTGAAATAATAAAAGAAATTGATTGTTGTAATGAGAAAACGGAGAAAATTATTTCAAAAACTTTGATTGCGCATTTTGTATACGCGTTCAACGCGCAAATTGCAAATATATAAATAAATATTGTTGTTTGATTCCTTTCCGGTATTTTGTGTATAAATATATCAAGCAGAACGATGCTCCGCAATACACGTACAATTTTATGTGACGAGACTTTTGTATCCGTGTGTGTACGACAACGTTTCAAACAATAAAATATCTAAATGTAAAATTTCCAAATTTAACAAGACAATTTCATTTTATATCCATCTCTATTCCCACTTTTTGATATCTATCTCACTTTATTGTACATTTTTCCGGCTCGTATCATCAAAATCTGGATTGACTTGATTTTTTTCAGCATAATCAGACATTGTGTGTTAAAAAATACACGACTGTTTTTCTTTTTTCAAATATCGTCGTAGACAATAAGTCAATGAATTTTGAGAAATTTGAGGATACAGAAAATGCGTGTGGTATCTCTGTGGACATCAAATGCAAGAAGAGAAGAAAAATATTTAACAAAACATCTTACATGTAAAAATACACTATACATGTAAAAATTATAAAAATTATAATATTCATCAAATCCTTCTCCATGCATAATATGGAAATATATATATGCTATGAAATATATGACATATTTTTTTGACGATTAACATTTATAGAAATATCATTGTTACTTTTCGTTTATCAAACTCGCGTAATCATATAAAAATGTAAAAATTAATGACTAAAAAATCAAACAATATTTCACAAAAATTGTCAAACCGTATACTCGATTGAATGCAATATTATTTTTCAACTTTTAAAATTATAAAACATTTTTGAATAAAGTATCTTTGTGTACAAAAAATTTGAAATTTTACATCAAACATTTGAAACGTACAATTTGCAAATGTAAAATAATTTGATGTATGCGATATAAACGTAACGTACACTGCGGATCGATAAACAATATGTTTCTTATGTACATAACAAATTCTTACGATATATGATGTACGTTATATTACAATGATGAATATGATGCGCAATAAACACACACAATGTATACAATGTAAGAAATACGTATGAAAAGGTGTGAAAATATTACCAAATTGTTTTATAAAGAATTGCAAGTGAAATAATACAAAATCAACGCGATAATTTGTTAATAAAATCATTTTACAACACGCTTTGATTAATTTCTTTGTTTATTAATTGAACAAAGTCGCGTTCTGGACAATGATCCATTTCTCTGTAACTCTTCATCTTTGTTTGCAATCGTTGATTATCGTGTGTTTCGTTGTACACGTTGTACATTATTTTGTTATAATAATGGCAATTGATTAATAACATGACAAAAAAATGATGTATATATATATATATATATATATATATATATATATATTGTCACGACTTTTTCACTCCCGGAGCGGTCCGGGGCGTGTGCCGGATCAAAAGGATAGAGGAGAGCGGGATGATAGGCCTCTCCGGTAATTCTCTCGCACCTCCGGCACTCCACGAAACGATTTTGCTGTTGGGCGCCAGACGCATAAATTCGCGTCCGCGAAGTCGCGAAAGAAAACCGAGACGAGACACGAGACGAAACGTGCGGATGTGCGAGGAATCGGCTAGCTCGACCTAAGGGCTGGGGCGGGGTTGACGAAGGGCAGCGCGATATTCGGCGGGGTGACCCACAAAACAAAACAAAATAAAGCCACGAACTCAAGCGATTAACAAATCAAAAAGTAACATTTATTCTTTCATAATTCGCGGTGAAACAATAAAGGCCGATTCGGCTTCAGTCGATCAGACAAATCAAATAATTAATCACGCGAGCGTCAGAAATGAAACAACCAAAATAGCGGTAGCGCGGACGCCAGAAAGGAACGGAGTAGTACGGTATCGTATAGTCCACGCGCAGAAGGCGCGGTGATTAGCTCAGAGAAATACAGTGGAATGAAACTTATAACTAATATGGAACATCGACAGTAAACGCGAAATAATCGTGGAAATAAAACTTATGGTCTCCCAGGAAAGATCGCGAGAGGACGGTACGTCACGCTCGGAGCGCGTGAACGCAACGCCTGGAGTCGCACGAGAATTCTGTCGCCAATTATCTTAAGCCGAACGCAAGTAGGAATCGTGGCGCGAGCCACGTCTTAACGAAATGAGGACCAAGCTCAACGCAATAACGCGAGATAAATTTCGGCGCGATCGCCAGGAGATGCGGAATACTATAACTAACGCGAAAATACGGACTTAATCTAGCGCGAGAAATAACCAAAGTTAACGCAAGTCATTCTGATCGAATTCGGCACCTTGTCTCCCGTGACTTTCGAATGCGAAGAATGATACGCCGAGTTACTCGGCATAGCGCGAAATACGGGAACGAACGCGAGGAAAAATACGTAATTACCGCGAGCCACCATGGCACGCCATCATGAACGCAATACGCCTGTCGCGAGAATGGAGTAATTCACGCGAGTAACGTTCTCCAGCCAGCACGACTAATTCTTACGCGCAACTACCGAAACAACGCATCCGAATAAAACTATCCTTACGCGAATATTCTCCTAAGGCAATTAGCCCCCATAAACGGCACGTTGACGCGAATGATATGCCGACGCGGACAACATTCCGACCTACGCAATATTTGGTAATTCGATACGCCGTGAACACCGTGTGCGTGAGACGCAACCGCGAGCGCGGACATTACACGAAGACGGACTCGGATTGTCGGATGTCGCCAACGAATCTACCGCGATCTCCAGAGGCTCGTTATCGCGTCCCCATCACGATTCCGCGGCCACGATACCATCCCGAGGCCCTTCGCTCTCGCTGTCGATCGCCATTTTCTACTCGGTCTCAAGGAACCGTGCGTGTCGCGGTATCACAAAAGTTTCCCGAGCGAGAGCGCGTACCGGAGGGCGGCGTCGTGGCATTACATTGCGATATTACTTGCGGGCAACCTCACCGGTGTCACGTCTCCTCGTGGGCTCCTCGCCCTCACCTCGTACCAAAGATCGCAGGAACAACGGATAAGGCCCGACTCGGGCGAATTAGCGCGGATCTTACTCGAAACGTTTATTCGCCGATGGACGACCAGAGAGTGAAGCGCTAGATCCGCTCGATTGCGGGATCGATACGGTACCCCTCTCGTGGGGGCGCGCGGACCAATCGGGCGCGAGCTTGCAAGCCCGCGGTATCCCGGCGCAGGGCTGTCGCTAATAGATCCTTCGGGGGCGGGCAACGGTCCCTCGGCGGCGTACGACTCCTCACATTTTGTCCTCGGCGGCAGACGGAACTTTGCTCGTGCCGGAGTGCCTCCGGTTTGACCCTGGGGCGGTGGCCAGCCACCCCGTGGGCCGGTGTTTTGTGGAGGTATTTGCTGTAGCCGGGTTTTTACCCAGGCGCCTGGGGCCCCGCTATCGGCGGCCTCGTCCGTCGCTGCCTCATGTGTCGCACGCCTGCCGCGCTGCTCTCGCCAGCCCTCGATCTCCGCTGCTTTCGCGTTCGCCACCCCTCCTCGGTCCTTGATCATTCCCGGAAGTTCTCCTCCTGGTACTCCTCCGGAGGTTCGCCGTGTCGTGGGTGAGGCGCCGCGCGCGCATTACAATTACATAAAAATAAAAGAAAATAATCAGATTGCGGAAACGATATCAATTTTCGGCCCCTGGAGATCTCGTCGTCGCCTCTCTGGCTCGTCCCTGGGCGCGAAATTCCGCGCCTTGTGACGGCGGCGGGGCGCTGCCACGATGCGGCGGACCGCAACGTCACAATATATATATATATATATATATATATATATATATATATATATATATTGTAAGAAATCGGTGGCGCGGTTGTTCCGGCATGTGGCGCCGCAGGATACGTGCGGTCGCCGCGGTAGTTAGAGGCGTTGGCATCGGCGCTAGCGAAGCGCGAATGAGGAGGCCTGTGATTGGTCGGCGATGTCACGAGATGTGGGCATAAAAAGTGTAACGGTCGCGAGCTTGTACGAACATGTTGCGGCGGAGTCTGAACGTGTAAGAAGTCGTCGTCGAATGGCCGAAGGAATCGGTCGTGCATCGGAGGGCTTTTACGGCCTATGTATTACACCCCGGACGTATGTTCGCGTGGTTCTAAGTCCGCGCAATGGATTTATCGTTATTGTACAGAGGAAATACAGTTAAACGTAAAGAGTGAAATCCCTGCGTTCTTTTCCTTATATCACCTTCCTTGTCTTTCCTGCGTATCCATCACGTGGTTCTAAGTAAATTAATACTCGTGCTACGCGTAATAGACAATTCCGGGTATGTTACCGGAATTTCAGCAATGATTCGAACAATTACATTACAACTCAGAAGTGGGATACAATAAACCGTGAGTGTAGTCAGTTGTGCTCGTGTCGCTCGACGATTGTGCGAGAGTTGGCGCCCGCCACGGTACCCCTTTTTTCCTTTTGCCCTTGTTAAATATCCTGACATTAAATCCCGAGAGGTCTGTTTAGCAATACTCTCATTTTCCGTCTAGTCGCAGTAGAAAGTGCGTGTAAAATCAAAGACGTTCACGAACATTCGAGAGAACGTGCGTCCACGCGCCTATCACGTGATTCGGAAGTGGACGACCGCGTGATCAAACAACGAACGATGGATGTGGTAAATGTCCGTTCTCGTTTGGAGGGACTCTCCTTGGAAGAGCTTCAAGCAGAAGCCCAAGTGTACGGTATAATGCCGTTAGAAGACAGGAGTTTGTGCATACAAGCAATAGTGACACACCTTGAAAGGAACGGCCCCCTTAGCGATTTCACCGTCGAGGGACGAACGATGCAAGGAAGACCCGTTCCGCATTCCGAGCGTTCCGCTCATTCAGCTCAAACCACCCAAGCAGAAGCATCGAACATACCGATAGAATCTTTTGATATGTCGCAAATCAGTAAATTAATAGCTGAACAGTCACGACAGAATAGAGAATTGTCCGAGCAACTGAGACAAAGCAGAGAGATGATGCAACGAATGTCCACCATGTTTAACGCAAACCAGAGAGCCAGCAATCAAGGAGCATCCCCGACAACGTCGGACCAATCCAGCCGATCTTTCGTGTCTGCCGTACCCCCAGCGCAGGCGGTGAATCTCTTGGCGTCTCAGCTGCCGAATTTCGGAGGCACAGAGGACGAAAACGTTAACGTATGGATCGAGAAAGTCGAGAGCGTCGCCCGAATCCATAGTGTGACGCACGAAGTGGCGCTTCTGGCCGCCACAAGTAAATTGACTAACAACGCGCAACGATGGTTCACACAGAACACGGGTACAGTCAATCGCTCCTGGATCATTTTTAAACAAGCGATAATGCGAAGATTCAGGAGAAGAACGGTACTGTACGTGTCGATGAAGAAGATAGAGGCGCGCATATGGAATTTCGCTAAAGAATAATTCATGGATTATGCCATGGACAAGCTGAACCTGATGCAGAATGTCACGCTACCGGAAGCCGATAAGATTCAATTGTTGATCGACTGCATAATGAGCAACGCATTAAGAGGGACCGCGACAGCGCTGGATACGGAAGATATCGATCAGTTCCTCGACCAGATGTACCGTATCACGGCTTCGTTCGTCACGAAGAAAAATGTGTCCAGCAAGCCGCAGAAAGGAAAAGACATTCCAGTGAAAAAAGACAGTCAGCAAAAAGTGACAGTGGCCCCTAGAACGGGGGCAGTAGTTAAAGACAAGTTTTGCGCATATTGCAAAACCAAGGGCCATGTTAGAGATGAGTGTTTCAAGCTAAAGCGGAAGGAGCAGCAGACGGCCACACCGGCTGTTCCATCTACAACCGTGTCAGCGGTAGATGTTGCCGATACGCCTACACCATCAGCGGCGGCAGCCCAGTCTCCAGAGGCGGCAACGGTGGCCTGCGTGGCGGAACCAGACCGGAGGCTCGAGCTCGAAGACTTCCGGATCAAGGTCATTTCGTTTAATAATATTAAGTCCGATTTGATTGCGTTGGTCGATACGGGTAGTCCGATATCATTCGTCCGACCGTCAGTTTACGAAAAGTTTTTCGAATCGTCCGGTAACGCGAAGAGTTGTCCGAATTCATATAAAGCGTTGAATAACTCGCCGATTCAGACAAAAGGTACAATCGCTTCCGAAATAACTTTATCCCCGTTACCAAAATTCTCAACGTCGATCGACTTAAACGTCTTGGCAAATAATTCTTTATCAATGGACTTGGTAATCGGTATGGATTTTATTAACAGATACAAAATAAAGATAGTGTATAATCCGTCTTCCGATAGCCCGGAAAATAAATTACAGTTGTTTAACGAAATAGCATTCGCGGGTGAGATTTCGGAATCGCCGGAAAGTCTAGAAGAAAAGTTGTCTTCGATTGAAATAGATTTTGATGACGGGGTGAAACAGCGTTTGATCGCGGTAATCAAAGAGGTAGAGTCGGCGGAGGTACCCCCTCCCAGGGAAAAATATTTAGTTAGAGTTGCCCTTAAGGACAAATCATTATATGCATACTCGCCCAGATGCGTTTCGTGGAAGGAGAGAGAAGTAACAAGGGGAATAACCGACGACCTTCTGCGGAGGGGCATAATTAAACCGAGTTCATCCCCGTATTGCGCGAGAACCGTGTTAGTTCGAAAAAGAATGGTAAATGGCGGTTGTGTGTAGACTTCCGACCACTAAATTGTAGAGTAGATAAACGGAAGTATCCTTTTCCGGTAATCGAAAACTGTTTGGTAGATATCGGAAAGAAAACCGTGTACACGTTAATAGATTTAAAGGATGGTTACCACCAGGTGGAAATTCATCCGGAAGATACGAAGTATTTTTCGTTTACTACGTATGACGGTCAATACGAGTACGTCCGTTTGCCTTTTGGATATAGCGAATCAGGAGCCGAGTTTTACGAACGTTTACAAAATCTCCCTGATCTAGCAACATCAATACGATTACGACAAATCATATTGTATATGGATGACATCCTTATAGCTACTGATACTGTTGAGGAAAATTTGAAGATTATTAAAAGAGTACTTTTGGAGCTTAAACAGCACCAGTTCGAGATCAATCTTGATAAGTGTCAATTTTTGAGATTAAAAATCGAGTTTTTAGGATACATTGTGTCGGCTGACGGTATAACCATTAGTGAACGGCACACAGACGTGATTCGTAAGTTCCCTGTCCCAGGAAAGGTATTGGATATCCAGCGATTTTTGGGTTTAACTAATTTCATTCCAAGTCCATTTTATTTCAGACGGTTCATTCAGAACTATGCGTCTAAGGCGAAGCCTCTAACTAACCTGCTACGTAAATCGAATAAGTTCGTTTTCGGAGATGACTGCGAACAAGCTTTTGAAACGTTAAAAAAAAATTTAGTTTCCTACCCCGTGCTAAGACTCTATGATTCTAACGCTGAAACCCAGCTACATACCGATGCGAGTCATATAGCCGTGGCCGCTATTTTATTGCAAAAGCAGGACGATGGTGTTTTCGCTCCGGTGGCTTATTATAGCCAAGCGACAAACAAAGCTGAAGCCAATTACCACAGTTTTGAACTTGAAATGTTAGCCCTGCGGAACTTTTGAACGTTTGAACTTTTCACGCGTGGAAAGTTATAAACCCATGTAATTCACGCATGTAATTCGAAGGCACACTATGTGTATAGTAAAAAAGATGTGGAGCCCCCCCGCAGGGGGGCAAAAACCACTTTTCACGAAAAGTTTCGACAAAAACACTTTTCACGCGAAACAAGGTGCCACAAGAAATTACGGCCCCCGCGCTTCGCACGGGCGCCTGGTCATCACTTCAATTTCGCCAATAATAGTGAATATTTGTGGCAATATACAATGAACGAGCTTGTAAAGCGCGCCACGAACCTATGTAACAACTCGTTTCGCGTGAAAAGTGTATGCGTGAACTATTTCGACATATATATTAGTCATTTATGCCTTCCAATATTCAAAATAGCTGCTATATTTTTCAAACTTTATTTGTTAATAACTTTTTAATAAAAGTTATTCGCCAGTGATGAAATAATTTGGTAAGTTAAACGGCCTGACTGGCAAGTTTTATTAAGTATAACACAACGACGTTTCGACCACTATTTTGGGTCCTTTTCAAGTTATTTTAACAATGCTGGAATAAAAGAATGAAAGAATATATAAAAAATTAAAAAATTAAAAACATTACGCATTGAACAGATTCACGAGAATATCGGTAAATAGGACTTACATGGATCATTGTGCGTCAATCATATAAAATTCGTGGCGGGTCGGAAAAATATGACGGTCTCATGTGAAGGCCGAACAACTAATGATACATTATCGCAAATTACAGTAAACATAGAAGGAGAACTTAAAGTGATACATTATCGCAAAATACAGTAAACATAGAAGGAGAACTTAAAGTGAAGATATTATTCGATCATAGACCAATGGCAGGTTTTCAGTGTCTTTCTGTTCTGTATTTTGCGATAATGTATCACTTTAAGTTCTCCTTCTATGTTTACTGTAATTTGCGATAATGTATCATTAGTTGTTCGGCCTTCACATGAGACCGTCATATTTTTCCGACCCGCCACGAATTTTATATGATTGACGCACAATGATCCATGTAAGTCCTATTTACCGATATTCTCGTGAATCTGTTCAATGCGTAATGTTTTTAATTTTTTAATTTTTTATATATTCTTTCATTCTTTTATTCCAGCATTGTTAAAATAACTTGAAAAGGACCCAAAATAGTGGTCGAAACGTCGTTGTGTTATACTTAATAAAACTTGCCAGTCAGGCCGTTTAACTTACCGAATAACTTTTTAATAAGAAGTGACCCCCGACTAAAACCTTCTGAAGGTCACTCAGGAGGGTGACCTTGACAACATATGTCAAGGTCAAGGTCATCGGAGGTCAGGCCCTAATTGTAAACATTTACCGTAAAGTCTGTCGAAAGGTTTCATATTTACCTTTACGGATTGAAATTCACAATTGTAACAGATTGTCAGGCGTTAATGTACGCAGTAAATAAAGCTCATTTAAACCCAAGGATTGCTCGTTGGACCCTGCGTATCCAAAATTACGATTTTAAAATTATCCATCGTGCGGGTGGAAAAATGGCGCATGTAGACGCTCTTAGTCGCGTCGTGGCTTATGTCGAGGCGATGCCGGTAGAGAGAGAGCTCGAGTACAAACAGTTAGCAGACGCTAAACTAAGAAGTATAGCCGAGCAATTAGAATTCGCGGAGAACGAGAAGTTCGAACTTATCGAGGGATTAGTTTATAGAAAAGGCGTAGACAAACCGCGTTTCGTAGTCCCGGAATCGATGATTAACAATGTAATACGAGTATACCACGATAATATGGCGCACTGCGGCGTCGAGAAAACCGTCCAAGGTATTATGGCGAATTATTGGTTTCCGTCAATGCGTAAAAAAATTCGGGATTATGTAGAAGACTGCTTGATATGTCTGATGTCGAATGCGTCGGTAAATTCCCGCGAAGGTGAAATGCAGATAACGGATGCCCCTTTAACTCCTTTTCAGATATTACATACCGATCATTACGGACCGTTGATAGAATCGACTGGTGGCTTTAAACATATACTTTTGGTCATAGATGCGTTCACACGTTTCACTTGGTTATTTCCGGTTAAGACCACTAGCTCGAAGGAAGCAATTAAACACTTTAATGACTTGTTTCATATATTCGGTAATCCCAATGAAATCGTTTCTGATAGAGGAACTGCATTCACATCACACGAATTTTCCGAGTTCCTAAGCTCCTGTAGCGTTAAGCATCGTAAAGTGGCGGTAGCCGCCCCATGGGCGAATAGTTTAGTCGAAAGGGTGAACAGATTCTTGAAATCTTCTTTGAGGAAGTTGATCGAAGAGCCGCGTAAATGGAAGCAATATCTGAGTACAGTGCAATACGTAATCAATAACACGTATCATTCTTCTCTCAAAAGTTCTCCCTCGAAACTACTCCTAGGCTATGACCAACGCAGTCATGAGGACACTAAACTAGTAGATCGTCTCAACCAATTAGCGAAGGTTGAATTTAATTTTGAAGCGTACCGCGAATCAGTTCGCGAGGCGGCGATAGACTCTACCGAAAGCATTAAGAATTATAATAAATTATATTATGATAAGGTACATAAGAAACCGACGGAATATAGTCCAGGTGATTTGGTGATGATTCAGGACACAGTCATTAAACCAGTCATAAAAAGTTAACACCATCCTATAAGGGTCATTTTCGAATTGCGAAAGTTTTGAACAAAAACCGATATGTAGTGGAAAGTATCCCTGGTTTTGGTGCCATTTCACGCCCGTATAATTCAATATTGTCGCCAGCTCGCCTGAAACCATGGATTAAGTCAGTTAGTCCCGATAATCCAGTGATAACCGAGAAGGTTCAAACTAGCGTTTAAGTTTAGTTGCGTTTATTTGATAAGTCTTTGTGATTAAATAAAATTTTGTGTTCCTTTTACCAAAGTTTATAAATATAAGTGTTCATTGTTTCGAGTTTAAAATTACCAAATGCGAACCAGCGTAAATTTAATAAGTTTAAGCGATAATAGTGTAAGGTGCGTTCTAAAAATCGAATCACATTCGGGTCGAATGTCGTTTCAGGCTGGCCAAACTGTAAGAAATCGGTGGCGCGGTTGTTCCGGCATGTGGCGCCGCAGGATACGTGCGGTCGCCGCGGTAGTTAGAGGCGTTGGCGTCAGCGCTAGCGAAGCGCGAATGAGGAGGCCTGTGATTGGCCGGCGATGTCACGAGATGTGGGCATAAAAAATGTAACGGTCGCGAGCTTGTACGAACATGTTGCGGCGGAGTCTGAACGTGTAAGAAGTCGTCGTCGAATGGTCGAAGGAATCGGTCGTGCGTCGGAGGGCTTTTACGGCCTATGTATTACACCCCGACGTACGTTCGCGTGGTTCTAAGTCCGCGCAATGGATTTATCGTTATTGTACAGAGGAAATACAGTTAAACGTAAAGAGTGAAATCCCTGCGTTCTTTTCCTTATATCACCCTCCTTGTCTTTCCTGCGTATCCATCACGGGGTTCTAAGTAAATTAATACTCGTGCTACGCGTAATAGACAATTCCGGGTATGTTACCGGAATTTCAGCGGTGATTCGAACAATCACATTACAATATATATATATATATATATATATATATATATGTTGTAGCTACATTGTAATATATATATATATATATATATATTGTTACGCTCGTCAAGCGTCAGCCGCACGTTTACACTCACTCACTCACTCGCGGCGCGTTTCTCAGGACTCAGGACAAGAAAAGAGGACACGTTGTTAGAAAAGGAAACTCTTTTATTAATCTCCCGTTATTAAAGAAGAGCTCGGGCTGACACGTCCGAACGAGACGAGACCCAGAGCAAATCTGAACATCGGGTATAAACAGAACATCTGGTATAACTGAACATCTGGTAGGAAAATCAATAATAAATTGAGCATCAGAGAAAATCAATATTCACATACAAGCGTCACTAAGGACGATTCGCGGCGCGACATTTACTACCGGGCGACTCGCATGAAGCGCGCGGCACGGGCGCAACACTACCCCCCCTCTTCCAAGATTGTCGTCCCGACAATCCGGGAGGGTAGTCTCTTGCAGTCTAACTTATGTTCCGTGGACCACAGGGCACCCAATGGTTAACTTGTCCTACTTGAGCTGCTGCTCCAAGTTTCTGGACCCCATCTTTCCTGGTCCCCAGAAGCCACACAACAGGTCCCCGAACCGTTCCTCTTCCGGAGGGAGCTGGCCAGACTCCCCCCTCCGCCGGTTTCAGACGACCCAGAAGAAGCTCTGCTCTCTTGATGTGCTCCCCCGCTGCCGACCTCCACGACGCCGCCCCACTAACTCTTCAGACAAGGGGGGGGGGGAAACTTGTGTGGACCCAGCGTCTTTTCAGACTCCCCAAGTCCCTGCCTCAGCATTTGCTCTACGTCCCACGGGAAAACCACAGCTCAAAAACCGTGGGCGAGGCAGTCTTCTTAGAAAAACTTCCTTAGAGGAGTCTTCGGCCGATGTTCTGCCGCAGTAATCTCTCTGTGTACCGCTGACTTCCTCTAGGAAAACAAGAGTAACACGCACAGTAACTGAGAATAAACAGAATACCGTAATCAAATCAAAACTCATTGTTTCAGAATTCTTTATTTAATCATACACATATTTATAAATTCCATTTGTAAACTAAAATTATTGCTTTTAGAACCCCTTTGATCCGAGCTCCGATTTTTTTTACAACCTCAACTCAATTTTCTTTCAGAAAACAAAGCCAACCTATCCGAATGAACAATTTTCTTCTTATGACGAGGTGATTTCTGGATACAGTAAACAACGTCACTCAGTTTCTTCACAATACAAAAAGGGCCCTCCCAATTGCTCTGCAATTTCGGGGCTTTCCCCTTGATCCTACGGGGATTGTAGAACCAGACTTTCTGTCCTTCCTGAAAAAGAATTCGTCTGGCTCCCCGATCATACCAGGATTTGATCCGAGAAGACTTAACGTCCATGCGTGCTCTAACACCAGAATGGATCTCTTCCAGTTTTCATTTAAGATTTCCAATAAATCCGTCAAATTGCTCCTCCTCCCCATGAGGCTGCGGTGGATTTCCCTGCAACAAATCTAAAGGAAGTCTAAGATTTCGAGCAAAACATAATTCCGCAGGAGTCAAACCAGTGGTTTCGTGTTTTGAAGATCTATAGGCTAACAAGAACATAGGAATCCATTGATCCCAATCCCTTTGATTTCCAGAAATATACTTCGCTAAATAGTTAGTAATAGTTTGATGTTGACGCTCGACTTGCCCATCCGATTGAGGATGTAAGGCAGTAGTCCTCGTCTTCCTAATCCCAAGAAGATCCATTAATTCCGCAAAAAGTCTCGATTCAAAATTCTTTCCCTGATCTGTATGCACCTCCGAAGGAACTCCATATCTGGAGACAAATTGACTAACAAAAATTTCTGCTACAGTTCTTGCTCTTATATTCTTTAATGGGAAAGCTTCCACCCATTTAGTGAAACAATCCACTACGACGAGAAGATATTTATTTCCGGATGCGGTCATAGGAAGAGGGCCAAGAATATCCATTTGGATTCTTTCAAATGGTGCCTTTACATTATAAATCTGTAAAGGGGATTTCCCTTTTCCAGCAGGGCCCCTCCTGGAAATACACACTGTGCAAGATTTGCACCACTCCTCCACATCCTGTTTGCAGGTTGCCCAGTAAAAACGCCGCCGGATCTTTTCCAGAGTTTTGTTAACACCAAAATGTCCTTCTGAGGGAGAAACATGAGCTTCCTCCAAAATCTCTTTGAAACGACTTCGGGGAACAACAAGCTGAAGAAAGCTTGTTTTCAAATTTGGAGCTTCCCATTTCTTATAGAGGATTCCTTCCTTTAGAACCAGAGCGTCCCAATGTAACCAATAAATCTGAGAAGAAACGTCCCCCACCAGGAATTTCAGAGCGTGGTGGGCGGATCCCTGTTTCTTTGGCTCGCAGAAAGAATGCAATTTCTGCGTCCTCAGTCTGTTCCTTACGCCAAACTTCTGGGCTCTCTCCTTGAAGAATTATACGAGCAACCATCTTATCCTGTTCCTTGATACTCCTTTCCTCAACCTTTTCACAATAAGAACAGCCAAATTTTTCACACCGTCGCCTAGATAGACCGTCAGCATTCTTGTGAGACTCCCCTTTACGATGAATAACTTCAAATTCGTACTGCTGGAGTCTTTCCATCCATCGGGCTAACTGGCCTTCCAAATCTTTAAAAGATATAAGCCATTTCAAAGAAACATGATCAGTACGAATAACAAACTTCCGTCCCAAAAGATAATGACGGAAAAATTTCACAGAGTCCACCACTGCCAAAAGCTCTCGGCGAGTGACACAATAATTTCTCTCCGCCTTGTTTAGAACCCTGACTATAAAAAGCTATAATCCTTTCCCTCCCCTCTTGTTTTTGCGATAAACCGCGCCAATACCGATATTCGAAGCATCGGTATCCAAAACAAATTCTCCTTCCTTTTTAGGAAAAGAGAGAATCGGAGGAGAAGATAAAACCTGCTTTAACTCTTCAAAATCTCTTTGATGCTCCTCCCTCCAAACAAATTTGGTTTGGTTTCCTGTGAGGGAGACTTTGCTAAGGAAGAAAAACCTTTAACGAATTTCCGATAATACGAGCAAAAACCCAAGAAACTCCGTAATTGTTTTCAGGTATGCGGTACCGGCCAATCTTTCACCGCAGTTATCTTTTCAAGATCAGTAGTTATGCCTTCCGCCGAAATAATATGTCCCAAATATTTTACACTTTTACTAAAAAAAGTACATTTATTAGGATTCAATTTCAAATTCACTGCTCTAAGACGCAAAAACACTGTCTCAAGATTCTTTAGCATCTCAGCAAAACTTCTACCGAAAATAATTACGTCATCTAGGTAAACTAAACAAATTTTAAATAACAAATCTTTAAGAACTTTCTCCATAAGACGCTGAAACGTAGCGGGGGCGTTACAAAGGCCAAAAGGCATAACAGTGAACTGCCAGAGACCGCTACCGATAGAAAACGCTGTCTTTTCTCTATCTTCGGAACGAATTTTAATCTGCCAGTATCCGCTTTTTAAATCTAAAGTACAAAACCAGATGTTACCTGATAATTGGTCGAAAATTTTTTAAATCTAAAGTACAAAACCAGATGTTACCTGATAATTGGTCGAAAATTTCATCTATTCCGGGAAGAGGAAAACAATCCTTTTTAGTTACAGCATTTACTTTACGATAATCCACACAAAATCTGATGGAGCCATCCTTCTTTTTAACAAGAACTACGGGTGATACCAGGGGCTCTGCGATTCCTCAATCACCCCTTGTTTCCTCATATCCTCTATAATTTTATTCACTTCCTCACGCATTTGAAATGGAATACGTCGGGGAATCTGTTTTATGGGAGAAGAATCTTTCACATCTATAACATGGTTAATAATATCACAATTTCCTGCAATTATTTCCTCAAAAAATACATCCTGAAAATCTCTCAGAAAATGGGCAAAAATTTCTTTCTGAGATTCATTCAAATATAAGGAATTATTCGCAAGAAGTTCTTTCAAGATAAATGAGTCCCCATCAGAAGAAGTCTCTATTCGAGAACAATTAAATATTTCTCCTTGTTGAAAACAGAATTAGCAAAGAAAGATTCGAAAACATGATTTAAATTCACTTTTTCCAAAAATCTTTACCCAATAAACATTCGTCAGAAATTTCTGCTACAAACATAAGAATTTCAATAGAATATTTACCAATTTGCACATCAACCTTGATTTTAGATTCTAAAGGAACTCTCTCTCCAGTTGGATATCTCATATAACAACCCTCTACTTTAATTCTTTCTTTTACTTCTTCAACTATTTTGGAATTTACAATGGAAATATCGGAGCCCGTATCTATCTTAAAAGAATACCTCTTACCATCCAATAAACCATCATAACGAAAATCATTTTTATTACAACGAAAATAATTTTTATTATTCTTATTAACTACAAAATTTCCGCACGAAAAAACTTTTGGGGGCTTTCTCGCAAAAGTTGAGCCCACCCCTTCGAGCTCAACTAAAACCGCGTTTCCCTCATTTGGGCATTCCGATCGGTAATGCCCAGTTTTACCGCACGTCCAGCACTCCCCCCGGCTGGCGCTAAACCTGCTGCCTCGCCAATTCCCTTTCAGGCCCTTCCCCCCTTTCTCATTTCTCTTTCTCTACACCTTCTTTTCTTCAGCGCGTTTTTCATTATCACCCGCATGTTCGACTCCCTTTTCGCAAAATTTCTATTAAAATTCTCTCTATAATTGTCTCCCTGAATGATCCTAAGTGCTTTAGCTCTTTCGACGGCCGCATTCAGAGAGGTAATACCTTCCATCTGAAGCGCTCGCTTAATGAAACTATCTGAGACGGCAGTAACAAATTGCGCGCAAGCGATCTTATCGCGCAACTCACACGGGCACTCGGGGTACGCTAGGCGCGATAGTCGGTCGATTTCGGAACCAAGAGCAGCCAAATCTTCCCCAAATTTCTGCTTACGATTCGTGAACGCGACGTAGCTATTCTGCGATTGTCGTCCCTCCCCAAAACGCAGCTCAAGCTTGCTTTGAGCTCAGCGAAATCCAGTCGTTCGACGTCTTCAACCGTCTCCAAAACTGAGCGCGCTTTCCCCCTCAGGCTCGAAGCCAACGCGATCGTTTGGTAGCGTATCCCAATTATTCGCCCGCGCGATTAAATTTAATTGCGAGAATATTCGTGCAATGAGACGGTTCCGTCATACGTGTCGGGTTTCAGCTTGTATCCAAGGCTCACTCGCGACCGCGATACTTTCACCACGCGCACCGACCGCACCTCCGCGCCGCTCGCGACCGCGGTTCTCAGCGACCCCGGCTCTCTCTCCCGCGTACGCGTTTCGCATTTCCGCGCCGCTCGCGTCTCGTGCCCTCGAGTCCCCGGACGCTCTATTAATAGAAGGACTTAGCTCCTGTGTTGGAGATAATCCCGCGGAGACGCAGAGCTCCTCCTCCTGGCGGCGGAATGTCTCCGCATAATCGCGCTCCCTACGTGCGTGTTCCTCGCGCATCTGGCGGATCTCCCGTATGACGGCCTGGAGAGTCACAACTTCCGCCGACGTCTCCGTAGCGCCCGACTGCGGAGTCGCTTCCCTCAGCCGCTTCCTTGTGCTGGACATGGCCGTCGTATCGTCGCTCGTCGCTCGTAATCGTATCTCTCGCTCGTCCGATCTTTCGCTCGTCCGATCCCGGACGAGCCCCCAAAATGTTACGCTCGTCAAGCGTCAGCCGCACGTTTACACTCACTTCACTCACTCGCGGCGCGTTTCTCAGGACTCAGGACAAGAAAAGAGGACACGTTGTTTAGAAAAGGAAACTCTTTATTAATCTCCCGTTATATAAAAAAGAGCTCGGGCTGACACGTCCGAACGAGACGAGACCCAGAGCAAATCTGAACATCGGGTATAAACAGAACATCTGGTATAACTGAACATCTGGTAGGAAAATCAATAATAAATTGAGCATCAGAGAAAATCAATATTCACATAAACAAGCGTCACTAAGGACGATTCGCGGCGCGACATTACTACCGGGCGACTCGCATGAAGCGCGCGGCACAGGCGCACAATATATTGTAGCTATATGGTATATATAAATATACTAAGACACCAAATATGCGCGCGCTACGCGCGCGCCATTTAGCTTTTCATTAGGTCAGAAGCGACACAAGTTAAAGCCGGATGCAAAATTGGTCAGCATCGCGGAAAAGAGGAAATAATTTCGATACAAACGCAATTCACTCAGCACGCCTTTAAAAGTGGTGTTGCGGAAGGTTGGTGGTCGGAGGCCGTTGGGAGCAGTGGTCGGAGGAGGAAAGGAAGGAAAAAGGAGGCTTTGAGCGGAGTAAAGGGGTGGAGAGGTTGGAGTGGAGTGGCGGAGTTGGTGGAGGAGGCCCGGAGGAGGATGAGGAAATGGATGAGGCGCAGGGGACGGCGTGGATGTGGAGCTGAGGAGGAAAATCGGCGAGAGGTGATGGAGGGAGGAGTTGAGAGGGAGATGGGGGGAGGTGCGAGAGGAGGGAGGCGTGGAGGGGAGTGACGCGGAAGCGGGGAAGACCAAGCGTGTGGCATTGGAGATCAGGGCGTGAAGACAGCGAGACGGAGGCAGTGCCGGCGGAGGAAGAGTGGACGGCGCGGGTGTCAGCCCGCTCCGGGCGAGCAGGTTGGCACCACTGCGGGATGCCGGGACAGGGCGACAGGGAGAGGGCTGGCGCTGCAGGCGGATCGAGAGAGGGTCGGTAAAGAGGAGCGAGAGGGTACCGACGGAGAGGGAGATGACACGAGAGGAGAGTGCAAAGCTTGAGGAGGATGCGCAGTAAGCGGCAACCGACGAGGAATGAGAAGAGAGCGGTGAAGATCGATGGATCGAGGGATCGTGGAGAAGGAGGTCGATCGGGCCGGCGAAGAAAGAGGAGTGTTAGCGCGTAATGGTAAGGTACGGCGGATGACTGAAGGAAGGCGAGCGTGGGAAACGGAGGAGCAGAAGATCAGCGAGGAAGATGGAAGAAAGGAGAGCGGAGTGAGGTGCGGAGAGAGCAGAAAGTAAGTGAGGGAGAAGACGGAGGAGGGCAGGAGGCACACACGAGTTGGAGGGTTAGAGGAGAGAGGGAGAGAATGAGAGGGAAGGCAGGTTATGAAAAGGTCTGCTTGTAGGAGGAAGAAGAGCCTTGAGGAGAGTGCTGAGGAGCGGGACGGAGAGCGGAGGACTGAGCGGAGGGACGGGACAAAGCCGAGGAGGGGATACTTGAGAAGGCGCGGAGAGAGGAACGGAGGGACGAGACAGGGGAAGAAGAGGGGAGAAGAAGAGGGGCGAGAAGAGGGAACGCAAGGGCGGAGGAAGGAAGGAGGGTGGAGAGAAGGGGACGGAAGACAGAGAGGAGAGATGGAGGAGTCGCAGGAGGGGATGAAGGTATGGTGTAAGATAGCGGAGGAGCTGGAAAAGATTAGAAGGGTGCTTGAAAGAATGGAAGGGAGGGTGGATCTGGGGAGAGTCTGGCGGCAAGAGGGAAAGGGAGGGGGGTGAGGGAGACGGGGAGGGAAGCAGGGCGGAAGAGGGGTGGAGCAGTATGGGAAGAGGGGGAAAGAGACGACGGGTGGAGAAGCCGCAGGAGGGAGAAGCGAAGAGGAGAAGAAAGATGCCGTGGTAGAAAAGGTGTGCAGAGGAGAGTCAAGGAGGGCGGAGGAGAGGAAAGGAAGCTGGTGTGGGACAGAGAGGAGGCGATCTCAAGATGGGTGGAAGAGGAGGCGAAGAGAAGAGTTGGGGCGGAGCGCGGCGAGGGAGATGAGGAGAGGGCGAGGGACAGGGGAAGGATGCGGGCTGGGTGAAGGATGGAGACTTGCGAAGCAGAGAAGGGAGGACTCGGAGAGGGGGGAGATAGGGAGAAAGGGGGAGGGGCGAAAGGGTTAGAAGAGGAGGCGAAGAGAAGGGAGGAGGAGAAGGAGAAGTCAAGGAGACTGAAGGAGAGGTGAAGAAGCTAGAGGAGGAGAGGGAGCAAAGAGAGAGAAGAAAGAGAAACGTGGTATGGAGGGGCTGGACGGGAAGGATCCGGAAGAGAGGAGGGGTATGATGGAAAGGGTGACGGAGAAGGTGCTGGGCAGAGCGCCGAGGATCAGAAGGGTTTGGGAAAGAAGAGGGGAGGGGGGAGAGAGGTTGTGATAGTGGAGATGGAGGATGAGAGGGAGAAAGCGGAGCTTCTGGAAAAGTATGGGGTAGTGAGGCAGAGGTGGGGATAGGGGTGGACGAAGATCTGTCGATGGAGGAAAGGAAGGCGAGGTGGAGGCTGTTGGAGAAAGCGAAGGAGGAAAGAGACAGAGGAAGAAAACGCGGGTGGAGAACAGAAGACTGTGGGTGGAGGGTAGAGAGATCGCGTGGAATGATGTTGAGGAGAGGTGGGAAGAGATCTGAGGGGAGGAGGAGCGCGAATAAGGGAGAGCGACGAGGGAGAGAAGGGGGGGGGAGTTAGGAGGAAGTGCGCGGGATTGAGGGAGGGAAGAGGGGAAGGGGCTAGAGAGGAGGAAGGGGAAGGGTAGAGGGCGAGGAGGGGTGGGAGGGATTGAGATTGAGATTGTGAAAGGCCGGAAGGTCAGGTCGGGTAGGAGGAGAATGAATTGTAAGGGTTGGGTACGTCCCTTAAAAAACGCCAGGGTAGAGGACGAGGAGGGGTGGGTAAGGGAGAGATTGTAAAAGGCCGCAAGGTCAGGTCGGGCTAGGAAGGAGTCGATTTGTAAAGGGTTGGGTACGTCCCTAGAAAACGCCAAAGCAGTATGAGGGAAGAAGAGGGGAGCGGATGGTACGATGTAAAGGGTTGGGTACGTCCCTGTAAAACGCCACTTTTGTAACGTATATGAAGGATGTTTGTAAAAGGTTTGGGAACGTTCCTTGGAAAAACGCCTTTCGAACCCTACGGGGATATGAAATAAAGGACATACATACATACATACATACATATTGTGACGTTGCGGTTTTTTGCCGCCTCGTGGCAGCGCCCCGCCGCCGTCACAAAACGCGGATTTCGCGCCCGAGGACGGTCCAGGGAGTCGACGCGAGGTCTCCAGGGGCACGATTTAATCGCGTTTCCGTATTTTGATCCTTTTTTTTTATTTTGTATAATGCGTGGCGCCTCGCCGAGACGAGACATGGATCTTCGAGGGAGTGCGAGGGAATACGAGATGGAGCGAGTCAGGAGGATCGCGGGAGGAAATTGATCGGCGAAAGCGGACCGCGATGAGGCTCGCGGGCCGTCGAGCGCGAGGGAGCGCGGAAGGACACGCGCGCAGCGCGTGACACAGCGGCGGCGGACCCATAGAGAGCAGGGCCCCGGCGCCGGACAGAAGAAATCTCACCTGCTCTCCTCCCCTACATACCGGATTCTGGGATGGATGGCCACCATTCCCGGACCGAGAGGGAGGAACACGAGGGAAATAGCGTCCCGTCCGCTTCCGGAAGGATCTCGGAAATCGCCGCGCAAGCGAAGGGCCCATTAGCACCCCGCGGGAACCGTGATTGACAGCCCTGCGCAAGGATACATCGCGAGCCTGCGAGCTCGCCCCTAATTGGTCCGCGCTATAGCGTCGAGGGGCGCGAACGCCCCGGGTGGGGCGCGTCATCGATTTCTCCATCGAGCGAATTTTCGGTAGCACTTTCTGGTCGTCCTCCGGCGCGAACACGCTCGTCTTGCGTATATTGCTTTCAACGATTGCGATCCTGAAGCCGTATCTCAGCTCCGACGACGGCGAGCAGTACTTCGAGAGGAAGCAGACTATTGGTGAGGTTGCCTCGCGTAAATGTTGTACAGCCACGACACCGCCCTCCGGGTCGCGCTCGGGATTAACGTCTAATTTGTGATCTCGCGTTTAATTGTTCGTCGACCCGGCATTTATTGAGCGATCGACAGCGAAAGCGAGGGGCGCCGGAATGGTCTCGTGGCTGAGGGATCGCGAACGACCGCCATAAGCCCTTGGAGATCGCGTCCGCGACGAGAGTCGATATCGCGAATACGCCAGTTCTCGTGACCTTCGCGTTCGCAACCGCGTGCTCCACGGTGCGTCGTAATGCGTGCTTCCGGGACTTAGAGATCACGCGCCATACGCGTGTTATATATGCCGATCATTACTTGCGTTCGAGTATCATTCGTGTTCAGTATTTGCGTTAGCACATTTTGCGTTAGATATCGTTCGTGCTCATTGCTTGCGTTAGGATATCATTCGTGTTCATTAATTGCGTTAGACTAGTACTTGCGTTCCTTCATGACTCGCGTTAGAATCGCGTTCATCCTTTGTGTTTAGAATAGGACTCGCGTTGAGTTACTGATTGTGTCATGATATTACTCGCGTTGAAGGCTTGCTTGCGTTAGAATAGGACTCGCGTTGAACTATTAATTGCGTTAAGCTATGCTCGCGTTGAATTATTACTCGCGTTAGCATAGTTACCTCGCGTT